>CAJQZM010034269.1:0-16949 GCA_907164665.1 Colias nastes
CAATCGAAAAGTCACCCGTCAAAATATCAGCTTTTTTCAAAAACTTGTGGAGTTTTTTGTTCATTGAAATCTCTACTTTCATATGGTGTAAAAAAAAATAAACATTACCATAGTAAATGTTCTCAGGAAACGCATACAAACAGTGTGATAATGAGCTTTTACTAAATCAGGCAAATTTCTCAAACGACCTGAAATGTTTTTATCGACATCATTTTGCTTTTGAATATGCTGTTAAATATTAGTTGTATCGTAACTTACAACAGATGATTTTTTTCTTTTGAAATATTACCAAAAAGCCGATACAAGAGAAAATATAGAGTTCGATTAGTGTGCCTGATTTAGTAAAAGCTCATTATCACACTGTTTGTATGCGTTTCCTGAGAACATTTACTATAGTAATGTTTATTTTTTTTACACCATATGAAAGTAGAGATTTCAATGAACAAAAATCTCCCCAAGTTTTTGAAAAATGATGATATTTTGACGGGTGACTTTTCGATTGAAAATTAGGTTGTTTTTTTGGTATTAATTCAAAATAAGGCGAAAAAATAAATATTTTCAATCAAATAAATAACAGTGTATTTGGGACATAATAAAGTAAGTTTCCACCAAATTTCGTAGAAAAAAAATAAGTTTTGAAGTAGATAAAAATAAAAGACCAAAAACTTGGTTTTTTGAATTTTTCACCTAAATTTTGAAGTTATGTGAAAAATTGTGAATAGAAAAGTTGTAGAACTTTTTATTACCTACAACTTTGCCATTGAACTTTTTTCCGTAGGACTTGTAGTTTTGTCGGAAATCGAGAGAAACCATTTTTTTTCTCTTAAAAGCTCCCCCCTCCCACTTCCCGAACTCGGATTGACCGTAATTTATTTTTCCTTTTATTTTCATCATATTCCCCTCCTTTTCTAATGGGTTTCATCCGACTGCGATTTTTTTTTGTTTCAAAAATTATCTACTCTAGTCTATATGCACGAAGCAACTTCTAGTATTCGCTAGGCGGTATAATTAATTCTAAGAAAATAATATTTTCAACATATTACATAACTTTCAAAGGAGAATATTAATTACTAACTGGAATAAATGAATGGACTTTGCATCGAGAGGCCAATATTTCTGCTGATGAGATTCCGTGGAATATTTAGGTACTATCATCATCACTACATAGTATAAAACAAAGTCGCTTTCTCTGTCCCTATGTCCCTTTGTACGCTTAACCTTCCGTGCACCATGTGGGGTTTAATACACCCCAGCCACAGAACTATATCGAGATAGAAGGAAATAGTTCGTCGATTTATATGAGAACCGAGCGTGTAACATTTTGCGTAGGTACTTTGACGTCACGCGAGTCTTTTAGTGATGTTCACAACATCAAATTAATTGTCCCCTAATAAATAGAAACTAAGTAGGTAGTTAAAACATTTTATGGAATCGATTTGGGAATCGATTTTGACCTTGACAGAAGAATGAGAATAAAAATGAATGTTAATTTTTACAAGCTTTTTATTAACTTAAACTGTATGTATATGCATGTGCATATGAATGTATGTATGTATGTTCAGATCAAATCTTGCAATTGAATATTAAAGTAGTTTTACTCAACTTATTGAGCTGAAATTTTGCATACATGTGCAAGTCAGGTGACAATATTAAATTCTAGTATCATGGTGCTGAGCTAATGATGGAGACGGAAGGAACTCCTCAACCACTTAACATTATTCGCCGAAACTTTGATGGGCCAGTAAACGAATCTTCGTGAAAATGTATGGAACAAATCAGACTGTGTTTCGTAGGAAACCAGTTTTTGCTTCCATCCATTTATTTTTCACAAGAGAATCTTTCGGAAAACTGAAACAAATTTGCAATAATAAGTATATAGTAAATATATTTTAAACCTAAAATAAAATAAAGGTAAAATATACCTAACAATAATATTATAGGATTAAAAAATAATTATCATTTTTCTGTTTTCAATAGGTATCGATTTGAATCGACTAAGAAATCGGCATTGAAAATCGTGGCGTACAACTCTATATCCTTACTTTTGACAGAAAAATGAGAAATCAACCTTTACCGCGTTTCGACAGTTTGGACTGTTTTATTTTCATTGCTGGTTTTCAATGCATGTCCAGTCTGGCGTGTAAAATTAAAGCCGTAATGGAAAAGTAGCATCATTCCGTTACCGTTTACATTAAATTATTACGGAGCACAAAAATAAATTGTTTTATAAGTAATAACAGATATTTTAGGGCAAAAAGTACTTACCCGTGAAAGGAAATATTTTCATTGACACCTTCAACTTTTTTGGTGGTGTTTGCACAGTTAATTATCGAGCACGGGGCCATTTTCTGTTTGCATTAGTACGTCACACACGGAGAGAGGTCGTGAACAGACTGAGCATCGTGGCGAGCAAAGACGATGATTAATCGTCTTTTCGCCACGCGAGGTACATACACTCTTTCCTTCTATCTCGATATAGTTCTGTGACCCCAGCCATACAAAAAATCTTTATATCTTTTCCAAACATTGTGCGAAAGTCTTGAAACCTCGTGTAGCTGGAGTTGCGACGTTGCCAGACCTCTTAGCGACAGCGGTTTAGTAGTAGCGTCGCAGACGCGAAGAACGGACGCCGTCAAAGTGCAGCTGAGTGTCAGAAACACCACGTAGTTCGGGACGTCTACTAAAAGGTGAGCAGTATGGTGTGATAAAATACGACTATTTTTATATAAATATTTATTTAATTTGTTTTTTTATTATTTAAAATTATCTGAAATTGTTTCTAGGGCTCATTATGGCTCATCACATCAATGAAAATGCAATATTATCCGCACTTATGGAAGAAAATGATAGCGATACGGATGAGCTGTTTCTACCTGGAAGTGAAGATGACTCGGATCACTTGAGCATTCAGTCTGAAAGTGAAAGTAAAGAGGAAGTACAGGATATTACTTCAGGTGGTGAATCTTCTTGTTCAAATCAGTTGTACACTGGTAAAGATGGCAAAACAAAATGGCAGAAGGAGCCACCGAGAACTAATGTTCGTACAAGATCAGAAAATATAATTACTCAATTGCCGGGAGTAAAGAGCCAATATAAAGACAAAAAAACCAGTTTAGAATGCTTTGAAATTTCTTAAAGTCTAACCCATAGAACATAGTCTTATTTTAGTTGGTAAAAAGTACTATTTCTGTTACATAGCCTAAAGATATAATAAATGTTTATAATATTTGATAAATTTATTTTATTTTTAACCTCTTATAGTCAAGGGATAATAATAATATACACATTACAAATTTACAATAAATACTAGCTATAAAAACGTGGAAAGATTATTGGGTCCAGGAAACCCCACGTAGTGCAGGACGTAACTTTTATCCACGTGGTTCACGGAAGGTTAAATCTTTGAAACTACCCAACGGATTTTGATGCGGTTTTTTTTAATAGATAGAGTGATTCAATAGGAAGGTTTATATGTATAATAACATCCATTAAATAGCGGAGAAGTACTTTTATTTTTGAGGTTTCTAATGTGATGTCGTAAAAAATTACATTTTTTCCGCTTACATTGCAAACGCAGGCTGAACCCTACGAGTTTTATCAAAATAATGTACAAAGTATTATACACATTGAAAAGGTCTACAGAAAAGTCCGCGATGGTATATGTCTATCTCTTATGGATAACCCACAATAACTTTTTTTTGTCATTTACTTTTTACGACAAATAATGGCTAATTTTCGAAGCGATTTTAACCAATACAGCATTAATCCTTAACCAATTAAATACCTTGAATACATTGTTCATTTAATATAGATCTATATGGCCCTTTACACCGTATGATTTAAGTGAATATTTTCGAAGATATTACAGATTTAAAAATTGCGGGACGTAGCGTTTTATCAACAAGTTCCACAGCTTTCGATGCGTCTGTAACGAATTAACTAATAGTAAGTATCCATTTTGATTATATTAATTCATATTATATATTCATATATATTAATTCATATCTTTTATTACATATTATTTCTTCATGTAAGTTCATTTATTAAAATATTAGCGTATTCATTCAAGTATTATGGTATCTTATTTGTGTACTCCACGAATTATATTTTATATATTACTTTGTCCTTATTTATTATTATTATCCAGTAAAGCAGCTGACAATCTGGATGTCGTAAGGGGGTCACTGAAAATCAGTGCTGAGGTATTATGCCTCAGGTATCCTGAGTGGCTTCCTTTTTTAGCGCACGCAACCACACATATATATTATGTTTTATAATCCCTATTATTTATAATTTACAATGCTATTTTATATGTGTGTTATGTGTGTTGGAATAAATGGTTTCTTTCTTTCTTCTTTCTTTCTTTCTTTCGTTTGCGGCGGCCGGCCGCCCGGCTATAATACATATATTTTATACCCGTGCGAAGCCGGAGCGGGCCGCTATGTTTTTATATACAACGTTCACAGTTTTTCTGTAGTGTATTTAGTATCATCATTGCACCCGTGCGAAGCCGGGGCGGGTCGCTAGTATATACTATGAAACAATAATATTAAATGTAGATGTTTGTTATTTATTTTACTCTGCTACCATACAATAGTTGAATGCATCGTGAGTACATACCTGAAGTCTCGTGCACTGCTTCCATAAATATGTGGTGTGTCGGTCAGTCAATTAGTCAAAACAATAGGGTACCCTTTGGGGAGGAAAAACTATAATTACGGGAATAATTTAAATTACATAAGATAAAATAAAAGGAAAAGAGACAATCTAATGTGTATAGTCACCACTACTGCCAGGCACACGACGTCGCCATGACACCTCACTTGTCACAAAACTCGCGGTCAGCGCGTGATTACCAATATCAATAAAAAGTACAATTAACAATTCCGCGGGCCGATACTAATTTACTACGTGTTCAGCACGTAAAACAATCGACGACACACTCCGATGCGCGCGTAAATAACTTCCGAGATGGCCGATAATAACAACTAATACACGACTTCACGCTAGCGGCGCGGTTGGCGGACGGCGATAGACTGCGACAATAAATAATGTGAATGCCGCGCTCTCACCAAGCGAATAACAAGAACAATAGCCGGAAACGAACGCGGCTCCGTACCGAATGAATACATCGCGTTTCCGCTATCAGTGTGACCATTTAATTATATTATCTATTCCGAACAGTAGATATGTACCTAGACGCACGCAAGACTGGTCAAAACTATCGAAGGACATTTATTTCAAGACATTGAATAAACAATAACAAATAAACGTGAAAGAAAGATATTTCGCAATAATTGCAAAATAATTGTGATTAAATTAGTGTAATTTGGTAGGTTGATCTTCGTGAACTAAATGTTAATATTTCTTAGAAATAATAAGAAAGCGTACACAATAACAACGTAGTTTTCCACTGTTAACAAGCGCTTAATTAACTCCACCTGACCCATTTGTTACCATGCAAATGGAAGTCTTACACATTGAGTTACTATGTACTACGTACTAGAGAGGAAATCGCTACTACACTATTTGTAACACGAGTTAGAGTCAATCGTCTCAAACAATTTTTTTTTGTTACATTGATTTGTTTTAATTGATAAGTTTATTCATATTTTTTTAATAAGATAAACAATATTTATTTGTTACATTGATTGGTTTTAATTTATAAGTAATAAGAGGCAGAATATCTACAAAGTGTATGACTCACTAGCCGCCCCGCGCGCGCCGCCGCGCTTGTCGCACATAATATTTTGTTCGTGGTGTCCTCTCTATACGTAGTAATAATACCTCAATGGTCTTACAAGGTTACTTTGATCCACTTCCCAATGTTCGTTCGGGTTTTCGGGTTCAAATTATATTAACGCTGTACGAACAGATGTTACTCTGGCAAATGTTAGAGCTTTGCACAAAAACCTTATTCCTCGATCCTACAACTTTTTTGACACGTCTTATAGGATGTCTGTAATAAAACGTGACAATTTTTTATGTTAACTATAGAAGCAGTTAGCTAGTAACTATTAACTAGAAGTAGTCAAAATATAACCTAAACGAATTGCTAAGATGTTGGAAGAGATAATTACTCTTTTCACGAAACCTGTTTAGGTAGGTAACTAATTCAAATGTTACAAAAATACATAAAAAAGACGTGTGGCACTCGGGGACTACCGCGGTAAAGCTATTGCATGCTATGCCTTCAAGCCACACCTCCGCGCCCGTCGGAGTGGGGAGCGTGAGGTTTTTCGTTACGCAATTTCTGGATTCGGTCCCCGCGCTCAAGGCCCGCGATAGAAGCTATGCAATAGCTTAAAAATATAGCCATTAAAAATATAATAGCGACATATCTTTTAAAAGAATTCTTCTAAATTTATTTTGTAAAATCTTGATAAAATATGAGATTTATACTAATAAATGATAATTATCCCTCAAAGGCTAAAATTTAACCCTTGTATTTCAACCGCTATTAGATGTTTGTTCAACTCATTCATGGACATCTTGCAATAATTTCAGTGTGTATTTCTTACAAAAACAATTGCTAATTTTATATCTTTAAATAAACGTACTAGGTTGGAGAGGTTTTAACTTGGGTCGTATTCGGTCGGTATTATAATAATATTATATTATGTAGAATTATAATAATAATTCACCCAAAGCAGTCGTTATTTTTACGAGTCACTGATATAAATGCGATATGGGCACTATAATTCAAGAAAGCGAAGTTATTTTAATTTTGTTACAATAGGTAGACATAAAAAAGTCACTTACTAAACCAAATATTAATTTATCTTATGGAACAATGGTTTAAGAAAACAGCGAATACACATATAAAAGTAGAGAAAATCTTGCTTCAGAAGTGTGTTAAGACATGCTTTTCCGATGATATATATTTTTAGTTAAAATATACGAGTGTATAATAAGTTCCAATAACTTACAATATTATTACAAATATGACGGAGTGAATTTGTGTACTGAATTATTATTTATTCTGTGGCCGTCTGGCGGCTGTAAAACTACTAAAACGACGAGTTGTTAAGAACTCTGTTATAAAAATGTGGAACTATTCCCTTGAGTGAATGTTATTACCCTAAAAAATTTAGAAAATGTTTGTTGAGGAGCTTGCATATCATTTGAAATTCATATTCTTGAAAATACATCAAAATTATTTAACTAAATAATGTTGTCTTGTACCATCTAGTACAAAGCTTTGTACGATGAAATAAATACAAGAGAACATTGTGTATGTTAATTAAGTTATTTATTTCTTAAATAATATATTCAAATAGCGCTTTGTATTCTCCACTCGGATAAGCATAAGCCACTAAGGCTTAATAAATCTTGATTTAATTCACACGCGCGTTAAATGAGATATGCAGAAAATTTATCCAAGTGTTATACGTAATTGGAATTCCTGTGAAAACGTCAGTTTTACTTAAATAGTAAAAGTGATGTTTTTTCCAACTACTTCTAGTTGGATTACACTGAGGGCTGAGTTAGCTTCATTAAATTATACGCCGCCTACATATTTGCAAACTTCGAAAGGATAATTAATACTAAAAGTTTCAAATGCTAAGTTTTAACAACGTTTGATGGACTTTGGTACTATTTGTGTTTAATAACTTACGTTAATCGGATTTCATAGAGCGAACGCTTAAGATATTACATGATCTTCTCCAACTAACTTGTTTATTATTTGTTTTGAAATAAGATTATAAAATATACAGAACCCCTCTGCTTGTACAAAATATACACACGCGACTTTTTATTAGAAACGTGATTTAAGATATTAAGCCACGATTCCTCGTGAGTATGGTAATAAATCAGTTGTTTAAAAATTCGGTAAAACCTTTCTACTAAAATCATTTTGAGTTGATATTGAAATTTTGATAGTACATACATGCATCGGAAAAGCTAAGCGATAAAACAGCAAAAATTGTCAAACCTAAAAATCAAAAACATTGCTCAAATTGTCCTAATAGTGCAGTTTCTATTGAGAATTGAGTCAGTGAAAGATTTAGTTTGTTAGTTCTATTGTATTCACTTCCTGGCAGCGATTCTCAGGAAAGCGAATTTGAAATAGCAAAGGGTGAAAATAACTGCGAATTGGTGCTGTTTGAATTTACATAAATATTCTTTAAAGTTTCAATCATAAAGGATTTCTTTTTTACAGTTGATTTTATATCATTTTAAGACTTTCTTTTGACTTTGACTGGAGCATGTAGTATATTTGTTTCGTGTAGGTTCATGTCTTTTTGGTTCAATTTAAACAGTATGATTTTCAGAACCTATACAATGTTTGTTGCAACTTGTTTCTTTATTAATAGTCTTCTTTAAGCATCGTATTTAGAATTTGGTGGTTACTCTTTAAACATGTGAGTAGTAAATTACGCTCAGATAGGATCAGTACATACCTAATTCCTCAATTGGGCAATAAAGGTAGTAGCTGTACGGCGAGAATTAATGTAAACCTTTGGACCATAAATAATGAAATTCACTTCGAATGTTGCTAACCAAAACACGCACAGATTTCCTTTGAATATATTCTTTTAAGCTCAGTATTTTTTTCGAAGCTCAATTTTATATTACTCGTCTTTCAATTGAGAGATTGAACATCCTTTTTTAAATAGGGTTATCTCTAAGGGTTATCTACTTAAAACCGATTAACTTCACCACTATTAATAAATTTTAATGAAACGTAAATTTATAGAATTTCTAGAAATAGCTCTTGCTTTATATTGACTAAAATACCAAGAAATTAATTTGGGAATATCGAGTTACCGTAAAAATAAAAATAATTTCCTTAGAGATCAACAAAGGGCTTTAGGGATTACAGGCTTCTTATAACCTTAACGCGGAGGAGACGACCAACATGTACCATAGTTAATAATTCAAATTCATTAAACTCGACTGCTATAATTTCTAAAGGAGCGCTTCCAGCTACTTTTATTTACTTTTTGCTGGAGAATGTTGATTGTTGAATCAAAATATTAAAATGAATTTTACATGGCCTCATGTATATTACTGCGCAAGCGATATATCCCAAAAAAATATCCGAAGAATTTAATTACAATTCAATATTGATATATTTTCTGGGAAATCTGTGAACTGTTGCTAAGTGGCAATTGAGGCTTAAATTAAAATACCTATTCAAACAACTAGTTCATTCTCATCTTCTACGAACCCAGATGAGGATATTTGATCTAAAATAAGTATATGGAAGTATTCGACCAATCTAATAAATAAAATAAACCGAAAATTGTTTTATTACCTGCTTAGCATTTTGGCTCAAAATCCACATGACTAGGGCTCTCAGTACACCATATCTATGTACTCGTCGCGTAGCGTACCTGGTCCCGCATAGCTCGCACCTAGATTTTCCAGATTCTGTTAACCATCGCTCCAAACACTTCACATGAACTCTCCCAACAGTACCCCTACACGAACAGGCTGATATCAATTGACCCAGCTCCGGAGATAATGATTCCCCACCGTGACATATTCTACACATATCGTCCATAGAGTAAGTACTAGGTCTTTCTTCCTCCTGTACATTTTCAACCGTTGCCTCAGAATCTTCTATCACTTCAGGTCGAACTTCGTCTTGTATTACTGTTTCATTTTCACTCCAATCTATAGAACTGACTCCCACAGACCGCTTCATAACTTCATGCTTCTCGATATTAGGAGGCTTTCGTTTTGGGCTACGTACTTTAATTCTATGCTGTCTTGGATGTTTGTCGCGTCTTGTTGGAAATCTTTCGCTTACATGCTTCATTTCAAATATATTTTTTTGTTCTTCATTGGAAGCATCTTGTGTTTTTTTGGTCATAATTTCCTCTGTTGCACCTAAGATATTGAATAAATCAATATTACTAGAGCTTGCCGTGACGTCTTTGTCTATTGTTGGTGAAATAGCATCAGTAGCTAAAATGTAAGAAGTGCTTTGGCATTGATCAACAATATGGAGATTGGATGATTTCTTTGAAGTGTTGGGACATATTTTTGATTTGGGTTTGTTCTGTTTAATGTTTAGCGGCGATTGTAATATAGCTTTAATATCCGATTCTTGGTTAGCGCTGTAAAAAAAATTACAACATCTATTCTTAGGGTCTAAAATCAAACAAACTTACAAAATATTAAAATTAACTATTACTTCACTTGCGTCCCATTCTGTGACTTCATCATATCACGTCCCCGGATCTCATTTTGTACGGAGAATCTTCTACGCCTCGTATTTGGCATTGTACGAGAATTTTTGAATGATTTTTACTAATTTATCCTGATTTTTTTTTCTAAATATATTTTAATACATTTTCGGTGCCTTTGACAGTATTTATTTATTTCCTTTTCTTAAATTTGACATGAAAATTTATAGAATCTTTTTGGATATTGGAACTAATTTGTTTAAGTAGGTAATTATTAAAAGTATTTGGTATTATTAGCCGACTTTTCTGGATATTATATAATCATATTTTATTAAACGTATTGCTGATTCGGATTTATAAAATGTAAATCTGGTGGTTAGTTGTTGTTTGTTGTTGTTTGTTTATAGCTTCACGCGTCCTACGTACATTATTTGCTCGTAACTAAATCAGTATGTTATAGTAGGACGCGTGAGGGGTTACATGAATAATTTATGTAGATACTATCCGCATAAATTATCTTACCTCATTTACAAATTTAACAAATTCTGTGAACATTTGTCGATCAAATTAGAATAACTCTACATGGAAGATAACAATTATTATCATAAACAATTATCATAATATATAAAAATTAAATATATTTTTATCAATTTAAACTCCAAAAATGTTCAATAATCTGATCAAACTTGGACCGTCTTATCTTATTCTACCAGCCGATAAACACTGAAATAATCGGCCAACATCTATTTTTTCATACCCCGTAATAAGAGTAAGGCAGAACAACGTTTGTCGGGACAGCTAGTAGCCTAGTAGTCCTATCCTACTAATATTATGAGAAAGTTTGTGAGGATGGATGTGTAAATGTATGTTTGTTCCTCATTCACGCAAATACAACTGAACCGATTACAATGAAATTTAGCGCACATATAGAGGGTAACTTGGATTAACACATAGGATACGTTTTATCCCGGAAATCTCACGGGAACGGGAACTATGCGGGTTTTTCTTTAAAAATGCGGGCGAAGCCGCGGGCGGAAAGCTAGTATATAATAGTTTATGAACTCGCTCAAAAATATTTACCACGGCATCAATCAAGCTACTTCACATAAACATTGCGAAGTAGTGTCTGAACACGCATAAGCTAATAAATTCAGATTTACTGAAGAAGCTTAAGCTTTTATCCTATATGGCCGTAAAGTTACAAATTCAGTGCAACTCGGGCACGCGAAGTGAGTGGTCGTGTCTACATTAACTCCCTTCGATACGAAATAAAGTTATCGTCCTTTAATAATAATTAAACTGAATAAAGTGCATGGAAGTGTGAAAAATGTGATTTAAACGGGAATTTTGTGTGTGTGCGTAATAACTTTTGGATGTTTTTCTGTTGTGTGGTTTTATTTATAAACAAATAACGTGAGTTGTAATTATTATTTACTACTCGCTTAACTATACTAAAATAGATGTTTTGTTTCAGGATTTATTTCTTAAAATTGTTAATTAGTTTAAATATATTTTAATTAATCTAATTTAATTTAAAAATATATTTAGGATTGCAGTGTTTTAGGTCGTTTAAAATATTTGTGTTTAATTATTGTTAAACGTAATTAAGAAATTATTACAATATATTAAAATATGAACATATAATAATTATTTAAGCAAATAACTAAAATCATACTTACCTATTATTTAACACCAACATAATTCATAACAATTTATTGTTATGGCACTACTTTCATTACTCACCTACAGAAAGGAGTAAAAACAGCTCCAAAATATGCTTCAATATTATTAATTTAATGAAAAAGGCACGATTTCTTAACTTATATTTGTATAGAGCCTCAAACATATCTTTCTTTGAAAACATTTAAAATACTTACTCTTTTCGAAGTTATCAGTATACGAAAAATCTCGACACATTTACACCTTCAATTAGAAAATATTATTTTGTACATTACAATTAATATTCTCTGCGTACTTAATTTTTATTTCAAATAAAAGTCGTCTTACAAAATTTTGTGTGTACATTCTGTTTTGCCTTACATTTTATCTATATCGTCTTAATATCAAAAGGTTAGTACCTACGTAAGCATAATATAATGCAGATTTGGTTACTAATCAACAACAAATTGTTGGATTGATGATGGCAAGGTCATTTATTTAATTACTACTGTTAAAAACTGATTGGAAAGTCCATACAGCATTTATCATAGTTTAACAAAATCTTTGAATCGTTTTTTGATGAGAAACAACATTCCGAATTGATGGTAGGAGAGTTGGAAAAGTTTTCATGCATAAACATTTTTAAGGTTTGTACTCCATCGAATTCAGCTGCATTCAAATTTGAGTCTTGGTTCAGTTCAATAGAGTGCATAAATCAAATGACGTGTGGAAATAGAAAAGTGTATCTATTCCATCCATTTTAAAGTCTCAAGTTCGATAAGGCGGTAAATCTGATGTAAGACAGAGATATATAAAGGGGAAGATTTACGTTCTCTAAAAGGCTGGAGAGAACTTCTTTATTCCAGTTTCAATTCGATAAACTTATAAAGTTTAAGTACTTTGATACATTTAATTGGTTACGAAAAATTTTATTTATGCTTAACTAGTTAGTTCATAATATGTAAGATTTTTTTATTAATTCTATCGATGACATCTAACCGAAATGTATGTGTGTCTTATATTTATTTACTCAAGTAAACATTTATTGACACCAATTTGCACTGAAACTTGATATTAATTCAATTTAATTTAAAAATATCAGGAATGAGTGGCAATTTTATCAATTTAGCCTAATCGAAAGTTAAATTCGTAGAATCGTTTTAAACGGGATTTTAATTTACATGTTTTATTTTTATATAAAAAGACTACCTAGTTATATAAAAAGAAAGATAAATATGAGCTTAAAAGTTTTACGAATTATTTCGTGTTAAAAATTTCAAAGAAAGAAATAATAACGTCTCTATATTTTTTTTTTTTTTTTAAGTCAGAGCAAGCAAAGGAGAGGTGGGCCACCTGATGTTAAGTGGTCACCACCGCCCATAAACTGCACTTGTAACACTGGAAGTATTACAGGTGCTTTGCCGGCCTTTTATGGACAAATAAGCTCTAATATGTAATTGTTAACTAAAAAATACCTTGGCGGAAATAATAAAGGAAAAACAAAAAAAGACGGGTTGCACTCCGGGAGTGCCGGCAGAAGTGAAAACTTGATTATTAACGTTGAGCATGTTTGATATCCATCCGTCTTACGCTTTTTCGATCAGTAAACAACTCAGGAAATTTTTTCTTACTAAATTGATATAATATATAAGCTTTTTAGACGCTTAACAATTCGCATGGGTTAAACCGGAATAAAAAAATATATCAAAGCATATGTTACTTGGTAAAGATCTTTGTAAATCTTTCTAATGGTAAAAGGATTTATGAAATCGTTCGAATACATTTTGAATCCAATTGTTACAAACAAATAAATATATAAGCCTTTCCTCTTTATAACATTAGTATGAACCTATAAATAAATTATTGTTACAATAAAGAGTAGGATATTTTAAGAACTCACATTGGGGCCTTCAAGAAAAGAGCTTATTTGTCCATAAAAGGCCGGCAAAGCACCTGTAACACTTCTAGTGTTACAAGTGTTTATGGGCGGTGGTGACCACTTAACATCAGGTGGCCCACCTGCTCCTTTGCTTGCTCTGACATAAAAAAAAAAAAAAAACTCAATGGTTCTTGAACTTGTTAAGTATTTTACTACAAATTTCAGGTTAAAGGTTTCACAATTGGGTCGTCTATTATTTTATTATTAGTATTTCTAAATATAGATAACTTTCTTTGAAATAAAAATGTAATTCCATTAGCACACACGTGTCGATAGGGGTCTTATTGAATCAGCTGTTATGATAAACTTTAACAAAAGCTATCATACTACGTTGGTTGCATACAAATCTGTTGCGCTAGATTAGGGTTGCATCATCGGGTTTTCTATTAGTATTTTAATTTGCAATTCCGACGATATTCTGGCTTGGATTATAGTAGACTTATAATATTATAATATGATTTAGGTAAACAAAGTCTTTCGGTCAAAATTTTGTGAACAACTAGACTGAAACGTTAACTAATCCTACTAATCCTACTTCCTACTATAATAATATTATAAATGCGAAAGTTTGTGAGGATGTGTGTGTGTTTGTTACTCTTTCACGAAAATACTACTGAACTGATTACAATGAAATTTAGCACACATATAGAGGGTAACTTGGATTAACACATAGGATAGGTTTTATCCTGGAAATCCCACGGGAACGGGAACTATGCGGGTTGTTCTTTGAAAACGCGGGCGAAGCCGCGGGCGGAAAGCAAGTCGTTGTATAGTTAAGAATGTGTTTATATAATATTTTTGTGTGAATACATAATATTTTGTTTGCTTTTGTTTGCTTATTTCAAATAAAATAAAAATTCAACACAATACATAGACTTACTACGAACTAAATAACAAGATCATAGTTTATATATATTTTGTAAGCTAATAAAAAAATAAAAATGAAACTCGAATAAAATTCCTTACTCTAAAATGAAAACATTTTAGATATGAATTTTTAATAACCGAGAGAATTATTGCACTAGGTAAATAAAATACGTCAGCTTTGTTTAAAACCCATGCAAATCGTAAAGCATCTATTGGTTCTTATATATTATAAGCTTATTATAAGAATAACTGCAGATTATAATGAAGCGTAAACTAGGTAATGGAAATTATCAAACGTCACGATCTATATATTAAATAAAACTAGCTGACCCACGCCCACTGTATTTGGTATGAAACAATATTATTATTCGATATTGACACTTATTTTTCTACTGACACAAAGCCTATTTCAATGAGGAGTATTTTTTTTTTAATAAAGCCCATTTCATTGAGGAATAATTTTATTTACTGGTGAAAGAAATTTGATATTTTCTACACATCATATATCAAACTAGCCATTAACATAACCTTTACGACGACTTGACTGCCTCTTTGCCTAGGGAAGCCTGTTTGGTTCAATTCAAGAGGTCCGAAACTTATAAACTATTTGTTGTTGGATAGTTTCAATTGTGATTGGCTGAGATTTGGTTAGGAGAGTAACAAATTAAACTTGTTAACCCTTTGAAAATAATACTATCCATTTAATAACTGGGTATATTTTATTAATGTTTTGGATGAAAGCTTATTTAGATTTGGTGTCTGTAGGTACCCATTTATTTCTAAATATCTTTAGTGTACTTCCATAAGATATTTAAGATATTTCCGTATCGTACCTAGTGTTCTTTCCCCATTGGGAAAGTGGGAAAGAATAATTAAATATGTACATCGCTTATTGAAAGATTTGGGAAACATACTACATATTACATATTTTCTACTGGGGATCTAAGACTGTATCGATTACGCAGCAACTTTTATCCCAAGAGGATATAATATTATGATGCTATGCTATTTATTATTGACTGGGTTACTAGGTTACTTAGACTATATTAGACTACAGTTTTGCTTTGCATTCAAATTAAAAGTTACAGTAAATAAAATATTTCAAGTTACATATAAACAACTGTAACTCTTTGTCGATTAACAAAGGCCTCTTCGAACCTCTTCAATTCTATTCATTATCCACGTACACATGAATTAAATTATACGCATTATAAATCGTAACGGAACTTATAGTAAAAGCTCATTGAAATATATTTTAGATATATTAATAATTTATAATGAATTAAATTGATTAGTATAGATCGTATGGAGGTGGTACTGTGGTTGTAATTACGAAGCTGTTACGAAGTGATTTATTCGTTTTGTGACACGTGTGACATTTGATAATAATCGGCTAAACGTAGGTTATGACCACGTTATGACCATCACTATTTGGAAGAGGATTCAAACAATACTAAAGCAGAAATTGTATTCTTCCAATACATAGGTTTATTTGTTAAAATCATGGCTGGGAAACTAACAACAATTATATAGCACTAGCTGCGCTTCGCGGTTTCACACGCGTGCCTCTGCTCCTGTTGGTCTTAGCGTAATGATACATAGCCTATACCTATAGCCTTCCTTAATAAATGGGCTATCTAACACCGAAAGAATTTTTCAAATCGGACCTGAGATTAGCGCGTTCAAACAAACAAACAAACAAATTAGTATAGATTTGAATGCTATAAAACTAAAAATTTAAGTAAGGACTAACCTTTTATTAAGGTCCTGTCTCCCAATTGTTGTTTTTCTTTAATTAAATACACAGTTACTTTTAGTGAGAAAATAAAGGTTTATTTATTACTCACTTTATTTTGAGATGTCCTCAGAAACTCTGATAAAACGCTTTTGCGTTAACTGTGGGCGACAAATATGATTTTATTTTATTGAAAAGTGCTAGGTACAGGTCACTTTATCAAAAGTTTCATAGCGTTTCAAGAACGGAAACAAATTGACATTCGAATTTACGTAATTCGTATAGGTAAGCAGATTCACGGTTAGTCCATTGAAAAGATTTGGGGTCGCATTTTTTAGAGGACGCAATTTTATTTTTTTGATGTGTAGGGGGGGTCAGTGTGAAGCTATCACCAAGTTTGTGGGGTCGCCACCCTTGTCCCACGCCCGCCATCTTGAAAATAGCGGTTGATATGGTTTTTACGATATATCTCTTAAACTATTTATTTGATAAAAAAAATTTGGTAACATTATTTGTTGCAAATTAAATTCTCTACAACTTTGGTGTAGTAACTTTTAGTCGTAGAACTATAAATAAAAAAGTTATAAGCGAAAATGTTCAGAAATTAGAG
>CAJQZM010034270.1:0-38965 GCA_907164665.1 Colias nastes
TGTGTGTTGGATTAAATGTTTTTTTCTTTCTTTTTCTTTCTTTCAATGTGTGAGGATGTGTAGCGAGGAATATGTTTGGTAAATAACCAGTCATAATATCGCTTCATTTAGTTTTAAGTTTGAAGCGTTTAGCGTTTGACGCGATAATAGGTTATTTACAAACACATTCCTCGCATGTTGTTGGTGGAAAAGCACCCTTAGTTGCTAATTCGAATTATGTTTGTTAAGTTTTGTTATTTATCAGAAGGGAAATAAATATTGTCTATTTCTCTGGCGGGATCACGGCTGGTCAGGCGTAGGATCACGACTAGGCGAAAGACGCGGGTTCGAATCCCGTGATCGATTTTTTTTTATTCTTTTAAAATTTATAGGAAATATTATGTTTATTGTAGGGGTAATGAAAATAAAACAAAACGTAAAACATAAACAATATTTGATACTGATAAACAGTAAAAGAAAATGGAAATTATAGTTGAACTGAAACGAATTCAGTGTCTGCTGTGACGCTGTTGTAGCGCTGATATTCAGTAACACTCTGAAACAAACACAAAATTTTAGTTCTGTTTCCTTCTTTATCTACGTAGAGCAGATATTATGAAAACATAGTTAATGTAAAAAATATATATTTATGTACATTTTAACACGAACAAATATTATAAATTAAATACATAGATCATTGTTATTTAAAAGCAAGACGCAATCGACTCCTTACGATCAATCTGTATTATTTCATAGTATTCAAGAATTAAAATAAATAAAAACAGCATATAAAAGCAAAATACTTAAATCCATATAATATGTCAAGCTCAGCGCGGTGCGGTCACCGTGTTATGCTTTTGACATGCGGTGAACATTCGCATTCGTGGATTTTTGGAAATTTACGTAATCGCTTTTAATATAGCCTTTATTTATTTTACGTTTAATATTATTAATAGGGTTGCTTTTAACATACTTAAGAAAAAGATGAAAGACGCTGAAAATACAAAAAAGAGCGCGTGTGCCGAGCACACGTGTCAGAAGTGAAATTTTTTTGGCAAGATTTAAAGATACCAAAATCGTCGCCTTACTCCATGATATGACGGTATTGCCATGACGTGACCTTGAAATTTTACTCTCAACGTGCATAAAGAAGTTTCACTTCAAATTGATCATTAATTAAAAGCTCCATCCCGTGAAAATGTATCTAAGTTATATATAAAAATTGCAGTCAAATTGATAACCTTCTATTTTGAAGGTGGACAATAAGGTGGTACGTATATTTAAAAATAAAATTTATTGCAAACTCTATTCTATAGAATTTAAATGAAGAAATATTACCGCATATCCATGTATTACCCTGGCTTCTTTCCAAGATACACGTTGTACATTGTATGTTGTACCTACGTGTAAACTTAGTTTGTCCGTCTGTTTATTACAAAATTCTTGGCTCATGTCCGAGTGTTGGTATCATAATTTTATGATCTACTAGCTTTCCGCCCGCGGCTTTGCCCGCTTTGTCTAAAACCTAATAAATTATATACCAAAACTTTCTTCGAGAACCATTCTATCTATTAAAAAAACCGCATCAAAATCCGTTGCGTAGTTTTAAAGATTTAAACATACATAGGGACATAGGGACAGAGAAAGCTGCAAATCTTCTTCTTACAAACTTTGAAATCAAAGCGTACACCTACATTTACATGTATTGAAACACTAAAATCTTACACATAAAGATTATCGTAAAACATATTCAATCAGTTCTCAAACCACTCCAATTAACCCTAACAAGGGTGGTGTTGACCGCAGGGTCGTTTAGGCCCTTAGTGATTCGTTACTAATTTAAGTGCTCTCAGCATTATCGGGTTATGTGCAATACATGTTCTGAGGGGATTGATTGGAAGCTTCGGGGTTTTTGACTGAAAGGTAGTATGTAAATGTTAACCAATAATGTTCAGTAACGGTAATGGAATAGGTTTTATTTTGGAATTAGCTTCTTGCCCGCGGCTTTGCCCGTGTAATCAAATCTAGTGGTGTGGCTTTTTAAAATCGGTCCAGTAGTTTTAGATTATATTTCAACTAGCTTTCCGCCCGCGGCTTCGTCCGCTTTGTTTAAGACCTAATAAATTATATGTATAATAATTAAACCTTCCTCTTGAATCACTTTATCTATTAAAAAAACTGCATCAAAATCTGTTGCTTAGTTTTAAAGATTTAAGCATACATAGAAACACAGGGACAGAGAAGCGACTTTGTTTTATACTATGTAGTGATCATTATTGTCTCTAAATATGCCTCTTCGTAGATAATATTGTCTAGTAAAGATACATAATACATAATTATTCACTTTTTAATTATTTTGTCGTATTCAATCGTCCTTAAAAAACTTGTTAATACAATATTTAATTCCAGTAGACTTATTTCTTATCTATACTAATATTATAAAGCTGAAGAGTTTGTTTGTTTGAACGCGCTAATCTCGGGAACTAGTGGTCCGATTTGAGCTCATTTATCGAGGAAGGCTATAGGGTATATATCATCACGCTACGACCAACAGGAGAGGAGCAATGCGGGTGAAACCGCGCGGATCAGCTAGTTAGGTATATAATTTCAATATGTAATCATTTTATTTACAGGTACAGCTGAGCGGCACCAGGGCGAGCGACTAGCATCATTATCTTCAACCCAGAATCTAGAAAAAATACTGTTTTTTTTATATATCACGTTTTAAAATCATCCTGTATCGACATAACGCGTGCATGCAGTCATTTCAAACGTCGACGGTTGCTGTAAATGACATCCACAAAGCTTTGTTCACGTAATTATCTCACAGACCGACATTGATTCTGGAAACTGTAGATGTTTGTGCACTATTCGCTCTTCATTTCGTTTGACAGCCTATTAATGTGAATCCCATGATGGATTTAGGTATATCTGGATGGTAGCACTGTTTTGTTATACAGGATGGTTTATTTTTATTTTTAAACGAAGAAATTAATACATTTTGGAAGTGAAACTTCATAAGGCGCGTTGAGAGTAAAATTTTTAGGTCGCGTAATGGCAATAACGTCACGTTATGGAGTAAGGTGACAATTTGGTTTCTTTGAATCTTGCCAAGAAGTTTCACTTCTGACACGTGTGCTCGGCATACACGCTTTTCTAAAGGATTTTCTCTGGAAATACTAAACATTATAATATATTTGTTACAAGAACAATTATTATAGAGTGGAATCGAGAAGAATGTCTAGTCTTGAATTAATGTTTAACTAACACTTTAGATGCAAATTTCTCTTGTAACTTATCCATTAAGTAAAGTGCTTGTTATAACGTTTGTAAGGCACAATAATGATGAAAGATTTTGTATATAAGATTAAGAGACCATTTTAAAAATAATTAAAAAAGTAACAGTAGTTTTGTAAAGCAAAAATTTTCTTACCTTTCTCTAATTCTCTATTATATTGACTCCATCGAGAAGCTTATATTAATTGATTGTTGGTATTAGTTTTATTTAATTCGATTTTTTTATCTATACTTATTTTGTGTTTGAAAGAACCTTTGTAATCACTACATAGTATAAAACAAAGTCGCTTTCTCTGTCCCTATGTCCCTATGTCCCTTTGTATGCTTAAATCTTTGAAACTACGCAACGGATTTTGGTGCGGTTTTTTTTAATAGATAGAGTGATTCAAGAGGAAGGTTTTAGTATATAATTTATTAGGTTTTAGACAAAGCGGGCGAAGCCGCGGGCGGAAAGCTAGTTAATGAATAAATTATCTTTTTTTATTCGTGTTTATGTTTTAATTTTGGTATCCTATAGTTTTTTACAAAACCTATTTAAATGAAGACTTATACAGGGTGTAATCGTTAAGTGTGCACAGGCGATTATTCCGTAACTATTACAGATATCAAAAAACTTTAAACTGATATCGAAAGTACTTAACATAATGAGAAAATGGCCATAATAAATTTTTAAAAATAAAACGAAAATATCTAAAAAATTTACTTTAAACCCTCCCATACATTTAGTATGAGATATGAATATCCCGTGTACATTTAATATGAAAGATTTTAGTTTTTTCTTTCTTTTTTTGGTTTTATGCTTTAATTACTTCGCAAATTTGAAGGGAAGTTCATTTAGAAACTGTAAATAGAGCTCCACATTGTATTGCACAATATGGACGAATCTGCTATGAATACAAAATGTATGGGAAATAAATTGTATGGGAGCGTTTAATGCAACATTTTTGGATATTTCTCGTTTTATTTTTAAAAATGTATTATGGCCACTTTACTCATTAGATTAAGTACTTTCGACATCAGTTTAAAGTTTTTTGATATCTGCAATAGTTACGGAATAATCGCTTGTGCATACTTAACGATTACACCCTGTATAATCGGATATCTTAAATATTGAAAATGTATGAGCTCTAACCACTTTTTCAAGCGAAATTGTTTTTAAATTTAAATTATAATGTATTTAAATATTTAACTCTATGTAGTTATACAAAATAGTATATTTTGCTTCAAGAATAAATATTATACATCATATATCCTGAATAATTAAGCAAGTTTATTTGTCTTATTTGTGGTAAATTTAAAGATACCGTATCTGAGCTTTGCTTGTGTTGATCCTGAAAATGCTTTCTGTTTCTTTTCCGCCTTATTATTAAGTATTTTAAAACTCTACATACTCTTTTCAGACTTGCGTGAAAAATTGATAATGAAAGAAATGCGAAAGTGTGTTTGTGTGATTATTTGTTTCTGTTTGTCTTTATATCATGTCGCGACGGAGCGAAGGAAGCTAGAGAGTGACCTAGGCTAATTTTGACTGTGAAACATCGAATTCTCAAGAGAATTAATTGTATTTAAATACGCAGGCGAAGCGACGGAGCGATTTATATAATTTTTATATCTGGAGCTATTTAGGAAGATAGAGAGTGACATAGGCTAATTTTTACTGTAAAACATCGAATTCTGAAGGAAATTGCTTTCTATAAGCGAAACTGCGGGCTAAAGCTATTAATATACAGTTTAATTGAAGTTTAATAACATTTAAGCCTGTTTGTTAACATCTTGTGTTAATACCTCAGATAGCAGACCGCAGATTCCCATCTCGGCTTAGTGGGGTGATGTGGGACGAAGGTCGCGGGTTCGGATTTTGTTTAATTAATTAGTTTTAGTCACTTTAACCTGATTTGCTGAATTGGAACGATTTATATTGAATTTGTAAATATTATAACAATAAAATAATGGAATGATACTTTGATTTTTATTTGTCTTGTTCCTCAACCTGGTTTTAAATACTTAATATTTATTTACAATATATATTTTTATGTTAACAAATATATTTTATGGATTGAACGTTAAATTTCACGGTAAGTTCTAAATGAAACAAACTTCTTTTTCAGGAATTGACTATCAATCACGTGAACGTTATTTTTTCAAATTTTTAAAAATGGATGCAATTGTATCCCATTGCAAATGAATAAAATTTCAACTTTGGATCGCTTTTTCTATGAAAAAATAAAAAAAAGACGTGTGGCATTCGGGGACTGCCGCGGTAAAGCTATTGCATAGCATGCTTTCAAGCCACACCTCCGCCGTGTCCGTCGGAGTGGGGAGCGTGAGGTTTTTTTCGTTACGGAATTTCTGGATTCGGTCCCCGCGCTCAAGGCCCGCGAAAGAAGCTATGCAATAGCTTAATATTTATAACTTTCAAATTGTGGTACATAAAATTAACTAATAATATATTTAATAAACTGACCACATAAAATAAATCATGCACATAATATAACAAAATAAAGAATTTACGTTGTAAATTTACATTTTCCAACGTTGCCTTAAATTTTGTTATTATTTTAACCATAATTATATAATGCAGTCATAAAAAATTAATGGAAAACAAAGGAACCCCGTAAAATTGAATCAAACAATACGGATGCAAATTAGGGACGTGCACGCATTTGCAAAGGGCCTGATTAATGTACTTTTTAACATTTTACAGTACCTTTTGGACCTTCTTTTACAAGGGGAGAAGGCATAAGGGATGTCAATTGTATACGAAAATTCGTAATAGGGTTGTAATTTGCATAGATATCGATAACAAACGTACAGTTTCAATGATATTTTTTCACACTACTATTACCTACTAGGAACATTTATAAATATATACATAGATGGCAACTATTAAATTATTATTTAATAAATTCTTCAGACATTTTTGCGTATTTCGCAACATTTAGATGCAAATATAGATGTGGATAAAAACGTAACGACTATATTCCACTCTATAATAAGTGTATATTTCAAAATTCGGTGGTCATAAAAAGGCCCTATAATTGAAGAGCCGAGGTACGGCTTCCATAACATAAATACAAAACCCACTTTATTAGCTATACATCATTTTGTAGACGATTCGGGGTTTTAGCTTGTTGGTCTGTGAATAAATAATCAGATCCTGATAGCCTTAGAGATAGTCAAAACATATTAAAAATGTGCAATGGAAGTTTAGTACTTATTCCTACTGTAGCTTTTTAAAAGTTGATATTTGTAAATATCTTGTTATCTATATTATTTAAAAGTATAGCTTTTGTAATAAAACAGACCGTTAAAGTATTAAAAACGAACAATCGAATAAAAAAAAGCTAAAAAGCTCATAAATTATACCAAAACCTAAGTTTCATATTCGTGTCAAGAGAACACTATAATAATTTACGAGACCCTGTGTTTTAGATATGCATTCATAAAAGCAAGACTCTTATACAATAATACAGAAAATTACAAATTCGTGCTATTCTAAGGTCGGAGAGCGGCGGCAATCTTTTTATTATAGGTAGCATTAAATGCTCGGGTATTTCAATCTCAAGGCAACTGCAGTTGCATTTTGTAATTCGTTAGACATCAATATAAATGTACATATATATATGAAAATAATTAATTCATCAAAGTATTATGTTATGATATAAAATGAATGGAAATCTTCGTAAAAGGAAATGTCCTAGTACCTAGATATACAAAGCTATAGGCCTATATAAACCACAAGAAAAGTTTGCAATGTAGAGATAATATTGATCTAAGTTAGTGGCATTATAAGATACCATCGGAAAGTATGTTACATACCTACTTATCTTCATAAAAAGGTATATTATATCTAAAAAAAATCTTGTAATATATCCTCAATATCCTGACAAACTGACACGTATTTAGAAATGCTGAAGATCCTTAAAAAATAAACATGTTCATCCACCATTTCCACCTACTATCGTAAGTAACACTGTGGTAAGAGAATTTTATACATGTATAAGAAAGAAAGATATATTTTATTATAGAGAAGAATTTCCTTTTTCTGAGTGCCGGAACCCTGTGGGGTTGTATTTGGCGGAGTCCATCTTAACCTATGGCCCATTTCCCGGGAGTCGCGTATTTCTTAACCAAGTTTTCCCCATAATAAATAAGGGGAAAATGTATGAGTACAATTCAAAGAAAATTTCAAAAGGGAGTATATCCCTTTAAATAAATGATATAAAATATAAAGAAAAAGTTACAACGTTAAAGTTAAATTCAACTTTAATAAACGATTCACTTGTGACGAAACTTTTTCATGACTTTCAGATAAAGTAAAGGTAACTTTCAATTTTATCACTCAAAGGCACAAAACCGATAAAAGCGCCAAAAGCGAATAAAGGAAATTTCTTAAAAATTCCAGATGAAAACTTCATTTTCAGGTTAAAGTTTAATTAACATTTTCGTTAAACTAATTAACTACTGATGCTTAAACCTCTGAATAGGCTTCACCAAGTCAATTCAGCAGCTATAGAGGCTGATCCAAGAGGAGGAAAAGTGATTTACGGGTTGCGATTTCAGTGCGTTAGAGCGGGATAGTTATTATTTTCCCGTTGCGTTTTCCTCTCGAAACTCAGTCGACGTCTCGGTCGGCTCGGTGTTTTTTCACTCATTCCGGCCTCAGTATTGGTTGCGCCACGGCGGCGTGTGTTGGATGCGATTCCGCTTGTAAACAGTGGAAAATATTGCGATTTACGCCACAATACAACCGATATATCACATAACAATAGTGTTTTCATTCATTCCGAGCACAGGGACGCTGGAGTAGCGCGTCAAAACATCCATTCCCACCATATACCCCGTTTGTTTTTGTTTTCTTTACGCCGGGAAAATGCCGGCTTGAACTCTTGAATATTATACATTTAGTGCGTTTCATTGTTCCGTGACGTTTATGGGATTGTAGACGATTGTTGTGCGTTTTTTTTTGGTTTATTTTTCATTTGTTTTGTTTTTCGGTCGAAGTGTGCCGGAGGACACGTGTGCTATCGATCGCCAGGCGAATTTGAGGTAAGGTGTTGATGGGTGTCAAGGATGGTATGTATGGTGTACACTGTACATGGCGGTTTGTTCGTTTGTCCTTGTAGTTTTATAAACACGAGATAAGAATATCGATTTCCGCGCTACTGATAAACAGCTGGTCGCTCCGGGTCGATGACGTAATTTCTCGTTAATGTAACGAACTGGTCCGCGGCCGGTTCCAATATCTGACCATATGACACGCTACATACACACGTGATATGGTTCAAACTGCATAATAGGCCTGTTGCTAAGGTAAATCGCGTCGAAATTCAATATGTTTTCGCGTTTATAATTATAAGTAACGTATAAAACAATTACGCAACGCTTTATTGATTTAAAATGTGCGGTATAAAAATTGTAAGGTCGTAGAGCTGTGTAAACAAAGGCGACCTACCTCAACTTTCTGTCTCTACATTTTGGGTCATCGAGTAATACGTAGACTCTACAGCTCTACACTCTACAGCTCTATATTACAGGTATTGTGTAACTCTACCTACCCAATTTGACATGAATATTGTTTATGTAGAGTCAGAACTGCTATTAAATGTACTATATAAGGTAGAGCCGGGTTAAAATAAAAACGACCATGGCTTATTTATATTAAGAATTAGTTGTAAAATTAATTCTTATTAGTTACAATTACTTTAGTCTACATACGTGTTTCTTTAGATTCTAATTAATAAAATGAAATAAAATACAATATTATTGTTTTATTGATACGACAAACATAATTTTTTATAACTTTAATTATAAAGTCTTCTTTCGTTTTACATTAACAACAGAAAAAACTCTTCAATTTATAATAATATATGGAAGGGATGATTGATGATTCTTCAAAATTGGGAATATTAATAATCTAATTCAAATAAACTTCACTTATCTTGAGTTAAATGACCCGCAACTAATCTTCGTAGTTCATAAAACTATAATAATATTGCCAGTTTACAAGTTAACAGCCTAGGTACTATTGCAATTCATTAAAAAATATTTTTAGAACATATTCTAATCGACCACTATCTGAAATATCACTGATTTTTTTCAAACAAAATATAACATAGAATATACTTACTATTGCAAGTTGACAAGTTCATAGCCTCCTACCCATTTCTAATCATAAAAAAAATACTTTAAAAACACATTCTAATCGACTATTTCAATTAACAGGGATTTATTTCAAACCTACAACAAAGAATATTCAACTCCATGGAAACAAAGTCGTAGTTAATAATTATAAACAATCACAATGACAATAATTACAACAAAAGCATACATAATTCCAACATAACAATAATTTCAAAACGACCTTTCGAGTCGAGAGGCAAAGTACTCATTAATTTTTAATTACGTTCAATTAAAATTATCAAGTTCAGGGCCGTTGTTATTATAGAATTATAGGGCGTATATTTAATGATATTATACTTGTTTTTTTATTATATTATACTTGACTGACCGGTTGGCTTGGATAGTTGTGGCCCTGCTTTCTAAGCCAGAGGTCGTGGGTTCGATTCCCACTCGGGGCAAATATTTGTGTGATGAACATAGATGTTTGCTCTGTTTCTGGGTGTTAATTATCTATGAAATGAAATGAAATGAAAATCCTTTATTGCTATAGACATAAAAACAAAAAAACAATATAGACAATACATTTTAAAAAGCAAAGGGCGGCCTTATCGCTAGGTAGCGATCTCTACCAGGCAACCTTTACAGTAAAGGAAAGAAATAAAACAAAATGTGGGTGAGCAAAAACAAGGCAACTCAAACAAGAAAAACAGAATAAAATATTCAATAATGCACAGTATATTAAACTAAATTAAATAAACATATTTATATATATAAATAAATATATACATACATACATAAAATATATATACCTACTCAAATATACATAAACAAATAAATATTATAATAAAATACATAAAAATAAATGCACACATATAATTATATAATAATACTAGCGGTCCGCCCCGGCTTCGCCCGTGGTACATATGAAAAATAGATGTTGGCCGATTCTCAGACTTACCCGATATGCACAGAAAATTTCATGAGAATCGGTCCACCCGTTTCGGAGGAGTATGCAGACTAACATTGTGACACGAGAATTTTATATATAAGATTATGTTGCAAACAAACATATATGCACGTATTAATATAAACTGAACACATCAAGATAAAATACAAAAATTATATAAGTAAGGAGACAGCTATGGAAAAAGAAACTAAGAATTAGACATGAAGTGATTTTTTAATAAAATTTTAAAAGAATTTAAATTTTGTGCTTGTCTGACTTTTTTGGGCAGAGAATTCCACAATTGAACTGCACGAACAGCAAAAGAATTATGAAAGAATTTAGTTTTATGGGCAGGTTAATTATCTATATAAGTATTTATTTAAAATTATATGTTTATCAGCCATCTGGTTTCCACAACACAAGCGAAAGCTTAGTATGGGATCAGATCGTGCCGTGTGTGAAAATTGTCCTGAATATTTATTTATAATTTCTTATCTCTAATAATAGCAAAGTATTACAATATTTCCTACTAATAGTATTAATCTGAAGAGTTTGTTGGACGCGCTAATCATAACCACGGACCCGATTCCAAAAAATTTTAACTGTTAGATAGCCCATTTATCGGGGAAGGCTATAATATATCATCACGTTAAGACCAGAGGCTGAGTAATGCGGGTAAAACAGCGGGGCAAAGCTAGTAAGTAGACAAGTTTTTGGGATGAATATTTATGCAAAAGTGGCTGCATAAAATTTGGCACACATATTATTATAGACTAGCTGTGCTCCGCGGTTTTAATTGCAGTGCTCCGCTCCTGTTGGTCTTAAGGAGATGATATATAGCCTATAAGGCTTTCACGATGAATGGGCTATCTAACACCGAAAGAATTTTTCAAATCGGACCAGTAGTCCCCGAGATTAGCGCGTTCAAACAGACAAACAAACAAACTCTTCAGCTTTATAATAGATATTAGTATAGATTACGGTTGAAATTAGCACATAAACTCCTTTATATAAAAAAAAAAATGTAAAGCAACTCAGTTTATGATTTATATATTATTTTTTCTGTTTAATCACTAATCGTATTTAGAAAAAAATGTATCTTGTATTTGATAAGCTCATTCCCAAATATTATATTGTTCCAGACATTTCATATCACACTTTGAGTCGAGAAAATAAGAGGCGCGGGCGTTGCGTCGGCGGATAAAACCGCGGGGCGTAAAAACCTTGTCAAAATTGTTTATCTTTTATATAAGAATTTTCCTTAACACATTAAGAATCAAATGTTTATAAAATTCTGAATAGGGTTTTATTTTTAAAGAAGTTATATGTAAGTTTAATCGCCAAAAATTATCTTAAATGGAGACGTTAGGAATCAAACTTATTATAAAACTAGCTTCCGCCCGCGGCTTCACCCGCGTGGTGTTTTTCACAATTAAAGGTAGCCTATGTTCTTTCTCAGGGTCTAAAGATTGTCTGTGCCAAATTTCATCAAAATCGGTTGAGAGGTTTAAGCGGGAAAGCGTAACAGACAGACAGACAGACAGAGTTACTTTCGCATTTATAATATTAGTAGGGATACTGAATTGGCTTTTATTTTTCAAGTAGTTATCAGAGTTCAATCGCCCGCAAACACTCAAATCACAAGAAGTTTTGAAGAGGTTTAGTAAAAAGTATTTAAGCTTTTTAGGATATAATATAATAGAAATCAAGATTTTTAAAGACCTTTATTGTTTAAACACAGTTGTTAAAATTTAACACGCATTTAACAATGATAATTAAGAAAAAAAAAATAATAATTTTCACAGATAATTTCCACATGTGTATTTTGCAGCTTCAGCAAAGATTGATCGACACTTAAATTAAGTAATTCTTATTCCATTCATTCTTTTGGTCATGGTTTTGAAGTTACTTTTCGATTAGTATTTATTATAAATCCGAACACCTTTTCTTACTCTACACAAAGCTTATTTCTATTTTTCACCAAAACAACCATAGCCATTTTGATGGCATAGAAAAAGCTAAGATTTTTAAAAGACAAAAGCCATATTTTATATAATTACCATGGTAAAATTAAGCTTGAAAGAGTCACTACAATGTAAAATCAAGCGAAGTTGCAAAAAAGCTTGAATAGTTGAGTTATTCTGTCACTACATATCTCTTTAGTTATTCACTAACTGTTCCATTCGGCTTTGTTCGTCCCCAAGCCCAGAGGGATTACATACGACAAACAGCAGTTTGTTATATATTATTCAACGCTTGGACTAAGCTATGTTACGTGGAATGTAGGTTTTGGATGCGTAGTTATTTAGTGTTATCTATTTTTTACTTTTTAGGCTATCTTTTTAGGTGAGACGATAAATAAGTAACAGTATAGACTACAGGCCCATGTTGAAAAATTTATGGGTCATTTGAACCACCAGGTGACCTATCTAGAACGATATAAGATCATAAAATAATAAGATTCAGCACTATGACGTCACTTGTAAGCTGTCCAACTGAGTGCAGATGAGAATTCGAAAGTACAGGTAGAGATTTTTTTCCCTTGTCTCCATGATTTTTGTACGGCGTTGCGGAATAATGGATTAAAAGCAGTATAGAAATAGTATGACACAGATGCCGTACTGTGTTCCGCGGTTTCACCCGCATTGCTCCGCTCTTGTTGGTCTTAGCGTGTGATATGGGATATCTAAAACCGAAAAAATTTTTCAAATCGGACCAGTAGTTCCTGAGATTTGCGCGTTCAAACAAACAAACTCTTCAGCTTTATAATATTAGTATAGATTGGTTTGTACTATTGATAAACGTTGCGTAAGGTACTACAATCACATATATATGAAGCTTCATTCACAGCAGAGGTCAAATGCCAAACCCTAGACTTTCCAAGGTACTTTGTAGCCTTTTGCGAAATACTTGGCACTTTTGGCTTCGAGAAATTTCCACAAATTGCTTTTTAACTTGCTACGAACATTATCTGTGACTAATGATTTTCGTCTAATTCAAAAATGAGGCTTCCAAGGGACGAATATTGTCTATTTATCTGTTTTCTTTTTGGGCACTTTTTGGCATAAAGTTTATTACCTACCTTGCCTGTTTAAGAACCACGAATATTTTTAGAGCTTATAGTTTTTGATTCCAGTTTTTAAATATTAATAACTATGTATTGTTATATAATAAATGATTTAATTTAAATTTTATTGTGATATTGATAAAAGATTAGACGCGAATAAACGATTTTTATTTTATTTATATTTTGAAGGGAAAAAAAATGACCACTTTTTAACCCTTATATGATACCATCGTCATATTTGATAAACATCAGTACAAGCTGTTTCATTTTTTTGCCAATTTTCTGATAACACTTTAAAAAGTCATAAAAATACACTTGAAAAATCTCTCGTATGAATATACAGGTAGATAGTTTATAGCCTAAAATATTACCCATAATAATTATACATCAATTTCGCAAGGACATAGCCCACGTAACGCCGGGCGCGAGGCTTGTAGGCGGCGGTTACGACAGACATACAATCACACGATAGTTTATCAAGGAAACTGGGAAAATAATGTGTTGAATGTATCGATATATGTGTATTTGGATAAAATTAAATTTGTCAGTTTAGTGTTAGGTATAATGTAGAAATCGTAAGTTTTTACCGTGCCAAATTTTTTTATATACCTACACTTTAAAAAGTCAATTCATGTAAAATACACTTGAGAAGTATAGTCTTTCTATTTTCTTCTCGTTCGTAATATATATTTTTTCTTGTATGAACTATAAACAAACAAAAAAATCAGTAGATAAGGCAAAAACTGTACTACAAAAGTTTGTTGCTATTACAAAGTAAATTGTACATAATATTATTATTAAATAATCACTACAAAGTCGCTTTCTCTGTCCCTATGTCCCTTTGTATGCTTAAATCTTTAAAACTACGCAACGGATTTTGATGCGGTTTTTTTTTAATAGATAGAGTGATTCAAGAGGAAGGTTTTAGTATATAATTTATTAGGTTTTAGACAAAGCGGGCGAAGCGGTCAGCTAGTAATTTATAATTTTGACAACCCTATCCATAACGACCAAAAATGTGCGTGACATTAAAACCCACATCCCAACTGTATGAAGAACAACTGATTCCTTTCTAACTACTTTCGGACTATTTCCTTTACAAACAGCTTTGGAGCTATAAAACAACAGCTTTGGAGCTATGAAATTTGATAGCTTGTAAAATAGCTTAAACCTCACCAGGTGGCAAGCACAACAATGTTATCTACACATCGATGGTCGCAATCAGTGAAATCAATTAAAACAAACGCTTAAAGCATTCAGCACAAGGTTGTGTAACCGTGTCGGCAGGAAGTTGACGCGATATACGGGATAGGGTTGTCACTAAACAGAAGTTAATTTTATTTGAAAATTAAAAAATATACAATTTTGAATGTGAGGATCCGAATGGATGGATCCGAATCTGTGTCATTCACGAAAATTCGACCACCGTAACAGCATGAAGTTTTTTTATTCTTAAAGTTTATGGCAATTTGACAGTAATTGATGTTTAAAAGTAAGAAAGTTTATTGGAACGAGATCTTTATGATCTGTATTTATGAGTGACTCGTACAGAAATTATAAAGAAAGCTGCAGTGTTAAAATTTTTGCGTATGTAGGCGTAAGTGTTAAGAAAACTCCTTGATTGAATATATTCCCTTGCTTTCCTTTATTCTGGCATTTTCTTGCACGTTTTATGTTTTTCATTCATCTCATTGTACTGCAAATTATTCCACATTAACAGATCAAATGCCAATATGATACAGTATTTTATAAATCTGAAACATTTTATAACTTGTAAGTGACAACCCTACGATTAGTGAATAATATGTTAGTGCATTGCTTTAACGCATGTACCCGATACAAGTTATCAGTCTTTAACCGACGGATAACAAAAGTGGGTTGTGTTTTACGGTACTCCACTATTTATCTGTATTTACGAGTACATGCGACATTACTTTGTTATTAATAGTTTTTTGTTTAGAATATTCTAGAAATATTAACTTAGTATGTATAAAATGTATAGTTTCTTATTAGTGAAATAGACTATATAGTAACACTAGAAGGTACTGGATTGGGCAAGGATTGGGTAATCATTGAAACTCACGTTTAAATTTAATCATTTGATACTGTACTGATTAAACTCTATTTCTCGTTATTATGTAAATCAAATAATATGAAAGTCTATCCCTGCATGTTGTTAATGGTAAATGATTATAATTAAACGTTCAAAATTATGTTCCTAATAATATATTATTATAAAAAATCGCAATGGTAAGTTGTGCTCAGAGGGTCAAGAATAGTATATAAGAAGCCTAATTTCTATTCAGAAAAACCAGTACATATCAAAAGAAAATGCTTCCACACTGGTCTTTTAACTATGTACTATATAATCAGAAAAAATAATTCCCATAACACGACCATTTATTATGTTACAAGCGAATGATTTTTCTTGCGCAGTTTAGTTGCATAATCAAATAACGAGCTATTAATTTATGTTCTTATCGCGTATGTACTTGTTACGTATCCTTATCCGTTTTGTGAAACTTCTATAAGCGGGTTGAGAGTAAACAAGGTCGCGTCATGGCAATACCGTCACGTTATGGAGTAAGGCGACGATTTTGGTATCTTTGAATCTTTCCAAAGAAGTTTCACTTCTAACCCGTGTGCTCGACACACACGCTCTTTTTATTTTTTTATGTTTTCAAAATCGTGCACTTTTCCATGGAAGAAGCCGTTTAGGCTTTATGATTTCTTATGCATAAATCAAGTTGTTATTTTGATACGACTAATAAATCTATATGTAACACAAATCTATTTGTTATCAAAAAATATACAGTTTTATGCCAGCTCTTCTTTGTAGAGTCAAAGCTTCCCGAAGTTGTTACTAATTGCTATATGTAATATGATACCTACCCACTACTAAAAATTTGCTTCGACAGTATTAATATTTAAAAAAATAAATCATTATTAATATTAAAAAAAAGAAATCATTGTTTCTCATGTTAAGGTATTAGGTAGGGCATCCAATCCCGGTATTCCGAGATCTCGTTATTCCGAGATCCCGCATCATTTTTCAGTCCCGCACAATGCGGGATTACATGCGCGGGATCCCGCGGGATTTGCGGGACTGATCTGCAGCAAAGAAACACCCTCCTACGCGCGCTGCCGCGCGATTAGTGCAGAAGCCGAGAGGGCTTTTTCAGCTGCCGGATATTTAGCTTCACATATTCGCAGCAGCCTGGCAGATGATACATTAGATACATTATGTATCTTAAGAAAACATTTCCAAAAAAAGACGTGTGGCACTCGGGGACTGCCGCGGTAAAGCTATTGCATTGCATTGGCATGCCTTTAAGCCACACCTCCGAGCCCGTCGGAGTGGGGAGCGTGAGGTTTTTTCGTTACGGAATTTCTCGATTCGGTCCCCGCGCTCAAGGCCCGCGATAGAAGCTATGCAATAGCTTAAAAAATAATATGTCATTATAATCGTACTTCTTGCTTGATTTGATAATTAAAACTAATAAAGCTATGTTGATTTTTATTTCTTTTGTATCCTTCAATCCTTACACTATATTTACTAATATACAATTTAATGTACCACATACACACTTGCGGGATCCCGCCAATACTGAGATCCCGCGGGATTGAGAAATATCAATCCTGCAAATACCGAGATCACAAAAATGCTGCGGGATTGGATGCCCTAGTATTAGGTAAGTCGTCCGTCGCCGTGCTAGTGAGCGGACGTGTTACAAATATCTGTGCTAAACAAATAATAGTATTTCAATCAAAAAAGAACCTTAATGCAAGTGATTTACAGTTCATTATTAAAAAAAGTGTCGTCACTACTAGTGCCTTTTTAGATGTGAGAATCAACAAGTCACAAGCAATTGTGTGCGATTGATAACCGAACACAACATCTCCGTGCACTCTAAGTTCACTGTAATAACGTGCATTTTTCAACGTTTTATAGACACTGCCGCAAATCAAGTGAATATTATAACTTAAGTTTTGTTTACTGCGCTGTCGCTTGAACGTGTTTACAATATTGAAACTTTAACAAATACTAGTTATGAGTCTTCTACGATCACCGAGTAATTCCGAACCACGCTGCAGTTCGCAGCCGCACTTATCAAAAATTACTGTGGAACCATCAATATCCACAATAACAACTCGTAAGAGAAAACAACCAGATTTATGTAGTTGTAACCAAGAAATAAGCGAAATGCGTAATGAGCTATCGCGAATGACTACGTTGCTCGAGAAATTCGTTACATCTCAACAGCAAAATATGGATACGGTGCGCGAAAACATTTCAGAAATTGGTTTAGAAATAAAATGCATAAAAGAATCGACTTCTACTCTTATGAAGGCACATGATGATATGAAAACTTCACTTACAGAATTGAATTTTAAATTACCACACAAGAAGAAAAAATTACCTGTTTGGAAACTGATTTATCGGCCCTAAAAATCGGATCTCCTCCTACATTACCCGGAAAAATGTTACTGTCAAATGAACAAACAATTCGTGAACTGCGTGAGCGAATAATAAGAGAAAAAAATATAATAATAACAGGTTTATCAGAGAATAACTCCAATAATTCAGGACAAGATAAAAACGAAATTAATTCACTACTCTCTAACATAATTGAAAACTGCCCACAACCGTCAAAAATATTTCGGCTCGGTAAATTTGTACCAGGCAAGAACCGCAAAATTAAGGTATGTTTTGAAGAACCACAAACAGCTAAAATTATACTCCGCAATAAAGAAAAATTTCCAGAACACATCAAGATTTATTCCGATCGCACTCCCTCTCAAATAAACTACTTCAATGAGATTAAAAATGAACTAGAAAATCGTACTAAAAATGGTGAAAAAGACTTAATCATTAAATTTATAAAAGGAGTCCCTACAATAATCCATATTCCAAAAAACTCCAATCTCAATCAATAAACCCAATTATTAACAATAAAAAGTCTATAAACGATAATGTCACATACCAAATAGAAAATGACTATGGCTGTCTACAATTAAATAAATCACGCATTAACTTCTTTTACACGAATATCCGCAGTATACGAAAAAAAGGCAAATTTGACGAATTGAAGTCTATAATTGGAAGCATGTCACGTACTATTCATGTTATACTCTTAACAGAAACATGGCTCAAATCAGAAGAGGAAGCGGTTAAAATGCAAATTCCTAACTACACACATTACTATAGCTACCGATCTGATAAAATCGGTGGTGGAGTCTCAGCCTATCTACACAATGATTTACAGCATAGCTTAACCCGTGACGCGTCCTATGTACAGGCGGTTGCTCATAACTAAAACTGTACTGTAGCGTCCTGTGTAACAACGACTGTTCATAACGCGGCCAATGACTTTGAAGGTCACCTGTAGCTGCTTACAAGTGAATGTTTCCAGTATAAAAAATATTTGTCTATGCCTTATACATTTTTAATTCGAATCGGTACGACTCCGACGCTGGCAATAAAGACTAAAACCACAAAATAAAAAAAAAAAAGTGAATCATTGATTGAGTTGCGTCATCGGCCATAGTTTGTGACATTTGTCTTGTTCAACGAATATTTGGATTGTGAATTATGCCGAGAGGAATAATTAGATGAGTGATAATTGAGACGTATATTACTGGAAATTTTACGTAGAATACGTTTATGATATTGGTTTTAGGGATATTTGAAGAATACTCAGTGAAAAAGTGTCTCAACTTTTCAGTGCGGAAGACGCAAAATGGCGCTTTTTTTCTTGTTTGTGAATAATGGAGATTTGTTATTATTCATAGTGAAATACGTTGTGTTAAATGTGTGAAAATATAAGTGAATGTATTTGGCAATCGTGTAGTGATATGAAAACGTGAATATGATCATTTGATGACTCAGCATTATCATGTAAGTGTTAGTATGTAAGCAATTAAAATTAAAACAAAAGAAAATCAATTTTTTATAATTTTATAGAAAAAATATATCGTCATGATTACATTTTTATGCTATAACTAGTTTCTTCCTCTTTCCAAAAATATATCATACATGGCATATAATTATAGAACAATAGGGTAAATAAAATTTTCAAACTCGGTAGTCATAAAAAAGCTAGATTTCGTGAACTCCCTTGACACTATCGGGATCGGTGCCGGCTGTGCGCCGGACGCGTCACGGGTTAATTAATTCTCTTTATGAAAATGGTAATAATTAACTTTGGATTAATCTAAAAAAATATGCACTAGATATAGCAGTTATTTACTATCCTGGCGATAATAATCTAAAATCTTTTTTGTCATCATTTGAAACACAAATACAGAATCACAACAGGGCTCTTGTATTTGGCGATTTTAATATAAATTTGTTAAAGGCTGATAAAAGAACTAAATTATATAAGGCTGTCATAAAAGAGACCGGGTATAAAATACTTAATAATATTGAAGAAACATATTGTACCAGAGAAACGGCTACATCTAAATCTATTATCGATCACATAAGCTCAAATTTAATAAACGACAAATTCCATAATATGACAACTATTGATGCTTCTTTGTCTGACCACAAGCAAATAATATTACAGTTAAAAAAATTCAAGCCACCTCCAAAACAGAAGATGAAATACGCGGCTATTGACTACACTAAATTAGAAAAACTGATTACGACAACATCTCATGAAATACCTGACACCCTCGAAGATTATATTGTAAATGTTATTAATAAAAGCAAGATCACTAAAACGAAAATACTTAACCTACCACAGAAAGACTGGATTAACAAAGACATATTACTATCTATTAACAAAAGAAATGAATCATGGAGAAATTTAAGGCTAGACCCGGATAGTGAAAAACTGAAGATAATGTTCAAAGAGGATAAAAAGATCACTGAAGATAAAATCAAAACTACGAAAGAGACATACTACTATAAAGAATTTACTAAGTATAACAAAGACCCAAAGAAGACATGGACCCTTATTAATACTCTTGCAACAAACAAACTTAAAAACTATGATAGTCCCCTTAAATTAAATTCTGAATTTGGTCCAATTACAAAAATTTCTGATATATGTAAAACATTTAATGAGTTTTTCTCCACAGTCGGTCCTAACCTTGCAAAACATATTCCAATCAGATACCACAACAACACAGTTTATACATTACCAATCATACATCATCATAGTCACTCATTATCTGCATTTTTACCGTGTAACGAAAAAGAAATAAATAATATAATTAAAAATCTTGACCCTAATTGTAGTACAGGCATAGATGGTGTGACCACTAAAGCCATAAAATCCATTAGTAAATTAATTTTAGACAAACTTACAATTAGTTTTAATAATCTATTATCAAACGGAGAATTCCCGGACTCACTAAAAATTGCCAAGGTTAGTCCCATCTACAAATCGGGAGATAAAATGGAAGTAAACAATTATCGTCCCATCTCTGTACTACCAGTGATTTCCAAAATTCTCGAGAAAATTATTTACAACCGCTTAAATAATCATTTGAATTTAATAAAATTTATATCTAACAAACAATACGGATTTCGGCCACAGTCTAATACATTATCAGCTACAATAGATTTAGTCACAAATATTAAACATAATTTTGATCGTAAAAATATTGCTTTAGGAGTATTCATTGATTTAAAAAAAGCATTTGACACAGTTAGTCATTCATTATTGATAAAAAAACTCGAGGCTATTGGAATCACTGGTATTGCACTAAAAATGTTCATTTCATATCTAAATAACCGAACACAACTTGTTAAAATTGGCAATACGCAAAGCGATCCCTTACCAATGACCTGTGGAATACCACAAGGATCGGTGTTAGGACCACTGTTGTTCTTAATTTATGTGAATAATATCCATGACATAGGCCTACATGGCGAAATTACCCAATACGCAGATGATACATGTCTATTTTATTTCGGATCCTGTATAAATAATATTATTTCACAAGCTCAGGAAGACCTCAACCACTTATTTGAATGGTTTCAGTACAACCTCTTAACTGTTAACGTATTAAAAACATCCTATGTTATTTTTAAAGCAAAAAATAAAAAAATTCCACCTCATGTGCCAATTACTTTGAATGGAATTCCACTTCAACAAAAAAGTAATGAAAAATATCTTGGTTTAAGAATAGATAGTGGCTTGTCCTGGAACATTCAAATAGACCATGTTAAACCTAAACTCTCATCCCTTGCTGGCTCACTTCGTAGGGTTGTAGGATGCCTTCCTAAACAGGTCCGCATAAATATTTATAATTCCTTAATAAAATCACATCTTATGTATTTAATCGAGGTATGGGGAAGTGCTCCCAAATACAAACTAAAAGAGTTACAAATAATTCAGAATAAAATAATTAAAATATTATATCACTATCATTACCTAACACCGTCAATCAAAATCTATAAAGACACAAAACTGATGAACATCAAACAATTATATAAATATACAACATGTATTCTTATTAAGAAAATTTTAGACAAAAACATACATACAGCACTAACTTTCACGAAAAATAAATCAGCATATTCTAAACGTAACACAAGGGATCTAGACATACCGAAGGTCAGGACCGGCTATGGACAGAAATGTATTACTTTTGAAGGTGCCCAATTATATAATAAACTAAACAATGATATAAAAACAGCTGAATCGATTTATGCATTTAAAAAGCGCCTAGCTGATCACATACTTAATGACCAATCACTTCTGGAATAAAACACCTACCTTTGGAATAGCTGTGCCCGGACGACTGTAAGATTATTTATTTACTTTGTTATGTTATTCTCATGTAATTAGCTTTAAGTCTTTAAATGAGAATAAATGATTCTTTAAACCTAATTTAGAAGAAAAAGCGTATTCAAGAGTCATTTTGAAATCTACATTTACTTTGTATAGTTTTTAAATTATCCTAATTCATTTTAGGGTCAAGTACTAGCTCATTGAAGAATTTGATAAGAATTTTAACAGATCTCTTTGAACAATTAAATCGTTAGTGTGAGTAATTTACTCAGGCACTTTCATTTCTAGTAGTAAATTATATTTTTAAAGTGGATATATTGTAATTCCCAGAAGTAGCCTACTTACGTACAGCCCAGGAGTACTACTATTATATGCAAACATGCCAAAATGAACAACACACGAATCTGCAGGCTATCGGAAACCCATCAAGCCAGCCCTTCCGTTGGCTCAAGGCCGGAACCTTTCACTCGATCTTGCAGTTTCGCAACCATTGTACCAGCCTAATTGAGATGTTTGACCTGAATTGCTTGACAATTGTTTTTTTGTAAAACATTATTGAATCCTTAATTATTTGTGATATTTAGAGCCTAGAGGACTTATCATTTTCCACTCGCGAATTCATTTGGGCCAATTACTCTTACTTTTGAAGGATTTTGTTTGATTATATTGTCACCGATCCTTGATAAGTGTACAAAGTTTGTATTAAATCTATCCGTTTAGGGGCCGATTTTTCAATCCTTGGATAAAACTTACCCGTCCAAAAACACGTAAACCTATTACCTGTAAACTGTCAAATACGGGCAATTAGAATACATTTTATAAATGGTAGTTAGATACGTTATTCGACGAATAAGTTTTAAACAAGGGTTGAAAAATCAGCCCTAAAATGAGTCAAAATCGAGTTTAAAGGTTTCGCTTATATACATGAAGAAGTAGAGTCAAGCTAATAAAAGCGTGTTAAAAGAAAGGTCGTTATAAATTTTCACTTTTTCTAATGAAAATGAAAAATAAAAAATTATTTATTTCAGCAAAAACAAAACCAATTTAACAATACATATAATTTAACAATACATATAGGAAGTTGCTGTTGCTTATTATACAATTATAGTTGTTAGCTATAGCTCCCACACTAAGAGAACTTGTGTCGTGGGGGCTGGTACGATTATAAAAAAAAATGATTTGCTCGTGGTACCGTTAATTGTTGTTACCGGTAATTGTTGGTTAAAAATAAGAAAAAATACTAATTTAAAAATAAGAAATAAATAAAGTACAACTGATAAACTAAATTAAAAATAAATAAATAAATAGAATATACCTATATAAATAAATAAAATAAGTTAAATAAATACATTAAAATTAAAATAAATAAATTACATGATACATACATTATAATGTAAATAAACAATTTTAATGTATTGAGGCAAGAAGCTTTTCTGTTTGTGTGTAATTTAATGATTTTAAATAGCATGTAATAACTTTTTTAGCTTTAAGAATAGAAAAACTCTTAATTTTACATTTTAAATTTATTTTATTATATATAAAGATACCAATATGTGGGTTCATGCGCTTAGCGAATGTTGTGTGTGTGGTTATGTTTGGAATTTTGAAGACACGCTTTTTTACAAGATCTTTGTAATCAGCTGAATTTAAAATAGATTTATGGGTGGAAAGAGAGCTATAGAGGATGAAAAGCTGCCGCACCGTCAGAACGTCACTGTCTTTATAAAGTTCAGTGGTTGGGTATCTGAAGGGCTTGCATAACATTGTTTTTAAGACCGCTCGTTGAGCTCTTTCAAGGCCGATAAGTGATGTTTTCGCAGCCCCACCCCAAGAATTAATACAATATGTGATAATGGATTGGCAAAGAGCATAATAAACATTCCTAAGCAGATCAGTTTGAGCAGAATTCCGAAGTTTTTTTATAATACCTGAAATTTTACGGACACGATCAGAGAGCAGATGTATGTGACTCTTAAAGTTCAAATTTTCATCCAACATGATACCCAGGTATTTTACTTTTTGAGCTCTTTTAATTGAATGATTAGCAGTCCCTGTTTGCGGAATCTCTAATGTGTCGCATAAAGATGGTGCCGAAACTGAAGTTTTATGAAAACAAATATAATTGGTTTTATCTACATTTAGTGTTAGTAAATTGCGTTCGAGCCATGCGATTATTTGAGTCATACCTATTTGAGCGGTAGACATAGCCTCATCCCAATTTTCACCATAGAATATGACAGCTGTATCGTCTGCGTAGCAGAGAATATCCGCGTTAGATAGAAAGATGCTGTGAATGTCGTCCATATAAAGTATAAAAAGGGTGGGGCCTAAGATGCTACCTTGTGGGACTCCAAAATTGACCTCTCTCGTTGAGCGGTCAATTAATGGTCAAATAATGTCTACGTGTGTCGTTCAGTAATTATAATTTATACTTAATGAGATTCTAGTAATTGTAAATGTATAACGTTAATCTATTTAAATACTTCACCAGCAAGAATAGAACAAATAATATGATCATTTTGATGAGTTTGTAATTAATAGATTTAAAGACTTAAAATTCCCCTAGAATTCGTTAGTCTTACAATCACAGAACTAGATTCAATTCCTAAATAAAAAAAAAATTAAAAATTCAAATTACCAATCAATAAACTATTTCAGAGCCTTTTAAACAAACACACAATCAAATCTTTCCTCCACGTTAATTTTATTAGTAAAGTAAACAGTAAAAAATTAGATAACATAAGTTTTACAAGAAAAGTAGGTATATCTAGATATCGTAGCTAAAATCTAGCCTACAATAATAAGGTCAAACACATTCTGTTGTTGACTGTACTTCCATCACAGTAACTGCGTAATTAACGTTAGATTAAGTACAAAGCCGATGTTTCGTAACACTAATAGTATATTACGACGCGACGTTGCGTATCGTAATATTGGAATTATGTACAGTTGTGTGCAGAAGTCAATTATTTATTAATACTGTTGAGAATATATTTATATTTTAATTAATTCTTAAATATAAAGGTAATGTTCTAGTGTTTGTGATACATAGACATAGTTAAATTAATAATAGATAAGCATTTGTAAATTATGATATAATTAACTATAGGTTTTTTTTTCACACACGGCACGATCTGATCCCATACTAAGCTTTCGCTTTTGTTATGGAAACCAGATGGCTGATAAACATACATAATATGTAATTTTAAATAAATACTTATATAGATAATTAACACTCAGACACAGAGCAAACATCTATGTTCATCACACGAATATTTGCCCCGGGTGGGAATCGAACCCACGACCGCTGGCTTGGAAGGCAGGGCCACTACCAACCAAGCCAAACCGGTCAGTCAATAAGTAATATCCATACTTAATAGTTAATATTATAAATGCGAAAGTAACTCTGTCTGTCTGTCTGTTACTCAACCACGCCTAAACTATTGAACCAAATTGCATGAAATTTGGTATGGAGATATTTTGATACCCGAGAACGGACATAGGCTACCTTTATTGCGAAATATGTACCACGGGCGAAGCCGGGGCGGACCACTAGTAGTTAATATAAATTAACAGGTAAAACACTACATGCAAAACCCACTTACAATCGATTTTAAATTATAATAAATCTAAAATATATGCTACTAATAATGATTTGAAATAGAAGTCGAACAATAAAGATTTTCACGACACTGAATTAGACCGCGCATAGCTGTTGCGAGTCAGGAACTATTAATTTATTATTTGTTTAAATCTTTTCATTTTCTTCCCGACTATATTAAGCTGTAGCTAATAGCTATGGCCATATCGAATGACGTCATTAAGCCTAGTAATGTATGTCTATCTGTGTATAATTAAATCGTGATATTTTTGATGAAATCTCATGAAATTGATAGAGGACAACACTTAGGGCTGATTTTTCAATCCTTGGTTAAAACTTATTAATCGAATAACGAATACTACCATTTAAAAAATGTATTCTAATTGTCCGTATATGCAGACAGTTTACAGGTGACATTTTAAATCGGCCCTTACTTGATTGTTTTTTATTTATTTTTAAACAAGTAGTTATACGATAAAAAATAAATAAATAAAAAATACACTTATTCTTTCCTTATAGGTTATATTGTATAAATTGAAGATTACCACAATAAGCTATTTGGTAGAGTCAGAGATAAAAACATTACAATTTAGGCTTCTAAAATTGCCAACAATTGCTTATGTATATCTCTATAGAAAACGATCGATTACATCTCATACTATTACGTAAAGATTCATCCAAATACTCTAAGAAATATTTCAAAGCCAATATCTCCAAACTTGACATAACCAACTAACTGTTCGTGAATTTTAATAGGCTCCGATAAGTCTAGCTTCTGGAACATTCTAGATAGAACCAATTAGTAATATAGGTTAGATAAGAATGTCTGGAGTATTTCAATGGAATTATGTGTGTAAAGTACCACATTGATTGGATACATAAATAAGCTGTGTTTTGGGTAGCGGGGTAAAAAGTATCTTTTATTCTACCTATAGAGTATAAATTATAATCCGCCTTTATAAAAAAAGTTTTGCGCCGAGCACACGTGTCAGAAGTAAAACTTATTTGGCGAGATTTAAAGATACCAAAATCATCGTCTTGCTCCATAACGTGACGGTATCGTCATTACGCGATCTTGAAAAGTTTACTCTACTTTCAAAAAATTGCTGCACTGCTGACACAACATTACACAAAATGTAATTAATAAACAACAATAACAAATAGAATATAATATTATAAACAAGCTGCACCCCACTGCAACATATTCAATTTATCCAAAAAATCCGGCCGTTTTGTGTATTTTACAGTCACAAACAAACCACAAACACCGTGGGTTTAAAGAAGGATGAAAAGATTTGTATGTTCGTTGCTTTATCATACCAGAACAGATGAACGAATCTATGCCAAATCATGTACGGTGATAGTGATAGTAGATAGTAGTGTAGTACCGTCATATCCTCCAACATTGCCCGCTTTTCACAGTGTTTTGATCATATACAAGAAAAAACAAAATATGGACAGAATTGATGCTGTTATTTGAGTAGGGAATTCAATTTAGAATGAATAGATATACTTGAAATAATAATATTCTTAATAGTTTCTCTAAAAATAAGGAAGAAAGAGGTGGGCGAAATAAGGTGGAAAAGTATACAACTTTGCCCACCTTTAATATTTCAGCCATTTTAAGACTTACGTAGCTGTTTTTAAGAGACAAAGTACAAGACAAGGCAAAGATGCCGAATCTCTTACAAAAAATGATCCAAAATAAGTAGATCTTCATTAAATTGTATGGGCAAAGTTAGGTGTAATTTTCTCACAATCTTCATACAAAAATCTTTAGGGTTTAGGGTTGTCACAAAAAAATCAACTAGGTAAAGGATGAAAAAATTAAGTTTAATAAAATATGTAGGTGGTTAACAAGTAATAGGTAGGTACACATGCAATAATATTGCGTTCGTACTGTTTCTAGGTATATCTTTAAAATGAAACTGAAATTATGAATATTTATGTACCTATACGTAACTTCTACTAAACATTTAAAAAGTACCTAGGTAGGCATACATACTCGTACAATCCTACCTAGGTACCTAAAAGAAAAAACATGCTGTGTACTTAATTTATACCTAAAAAAAATTACCTTGCTACCTATTTGAGAAGTCTGTTAAAAATGTGTCAGCCCTAGCACCTCAAAAGGGTTGGGCAATGTTGGGATAGGTCACACTACATTTATTAACCTAACATTGCCCAGCGACAAAACTCCTATAATACTACGTATTTTTGCTTGGAAATAACAAATAACCTCCTTTTTTATATTCTAGTTTAATAAATAATAAGAAATATTCACGTATTCTAATTGATTCCCAGTGATCAGAGACAAGTTTTTTTAGAAAAATTTGGCACCACCAAAACACCTCCTTCTTTGTCGACATGTAGCAGCAGACTGATTGACGTTATACATGTGCTATCTAATCAGTGTTGCGAGAAAAGACTTTAATTTTCTACCAAAAAACAAAACAAGTCTTAAATGTCATGCTACTCCACATAAACACTCGGGAAAGTTAAAATTTCTATTTGGGCAAAGATAGGCTGGAAAGGCAATGTTGGAGGATATGACGGTATGGAATAACAAATAACTAAACTAAAAAATCATCGGCTGATGCTAATGAAAACAAGTGTTAAATATCAACAAAATGTCACAATATACAGATACATACAGTAAGGAAACTTCATACAAAATGTTCGAAATGGCTCCCCCCCCATCAAGCGTGTTTACGAGGGTATTGAGGGGGATCGATAGTAGCGGGTGACACATCCACAGATTTTGAATGACAAAGATACATAGTATAGAAAAAAGTTTAAAGTGATGTCATTTCACATTAAATAAATATCGATTGTTTCAGTTTGTAGCCCTTTCAATAAATATATTTGTAAATACCGTATCTGACTACAAGTTAAAAAGAGACTATTTTTTAATTTCTATAGATATGGCAGTATGAGTTTTAAATTATGTTGACATATTTTCTACCAAAATGATAGCTACAAATCGTACCTATTAGGAGTCCAGTCTGTTTAAAGATCGCATCTATTTTTTACGCAATCTAGAAGAGCACGAAAATCTAAAAAAATGGAAACCTTAAAAAAATCTTGTTTAAATTTATGTGCATAATTACGTAAATATTAGGGAAGAAAAAGATAGATATTATAATTATTGTATTTTTATCGATACGTGACTTTACCACTTTGTCAAGCACTAAGCCTGTCAAACTATTTTTTTTTTCATCCTAAAACAAAAAGGTGGAGGTTCTATGCTCGTATAATAATAATTTTAATTTATTTTTGCATATTTTGTGTTTTTTAATTTAATTTAATTTATCGTTTTAAAAATAATTTAGTAGGTATACCTACATACAAGTATTGTTAATTCTGGTTTAAAATAATTATTATTGAATATATATGTATCATACAAATATCAAGCATTATAAATAATTTAGGTACATTAAATAGCCTTCGGCGTCCATAACAAAACAAGATTTCGAAATATAGCACTGAAAAAAAGTATTTACTTTTACAAGGTATATTTATTCGGATTGTTTCTTCTTGTAAATTCATATTTAGGCTAAGTACACCATTTTTGTATTTTAACGGGTTTTAATCTCAAAATTACCCCAAAATCATCTGTGAAAAAAAAGCAAACAGAAATATACAGGCCGAATTGATAACCTCCTCCTTTATTTTTGAAGTCGGTTAAATATCAAAAAGGTAACAGCCCTATAGCTATAATAGTGCTTATGTCATAATTTCATCGCAGGGGCTTAGTTTCCTAACTGTATGTACGTATATATCTGTCAACTGTGAAAATGTTTTCCAAATAACTCAAATTCAATAATTGTCATTCCTAATTAATAATCGTATTAGCTGTATTTATCAATTACCATCAGTTTTCGATATGTTTGTTTAACGTTAACAGCTGCGCTAATAAATTCAATTATACGTGTTTGTATTACAATTATGACAGTAATTAGCACTTGCGGTTAAATGATAAGTGCGTTGTCCAGTGAATAATAGTTGAGAGGTCAAGGGATGTAGGTTCGAATCTAAACTATACATTTATTTAAGTAGACTTTTAAAAGAAAGTATGGAAAGTAGTTGTCAATAAATATAGCAATAGAGTGGGGTTTGAATCAGTTTTTTGTGAAATATAAAATTATTTACATGTGTGTGACAGCTGAGTGTACAATGTACATGTATATGTGTGTGTGTGAAAATGCTAGAGTAGATGTATTAAATCAGAACAAGTTTAATACATTTTCATATAAATTCAGTGAAATTGAAACCACGTTATAATAAAATTATACTATATTAAAATAACCTTAATAAAACCCAGGTCTAATAAACTGCGAAACATTCTTAACAAACAAACTCCACCTTGTACATATTTGATCGACTTTAAAATTCGTGCCGTATATGAAAATATTTCAGATAAAACACGACTCCAGAATTTCTGAATGTAAAGTTTGATAAATAAACAAAAGTTAGCGGGAAAATGTTAAACAGCATATGTTACCTGCGTGACTGCGGGCGGAGTCTTCGTAAACATAACCCTTTTAAAGTTACGTTCCAATGTTCCAATTTGAGTTTGTAAATTGTACGCCGTAAACAAGATGTATATGCAAAATACTCAGATTGTTCATTGTTTATGACTAATTAGTTGAGATATTTTTAATGTTAATTAGTTACGCTAATTATTGTAATTTCATTGATCTATAGCCAGTTATGACAATAGTGTTCAATAATAATTTGAGTCTTGAAATTGTTTTATATACCAATAAATGGGTTCGTGTTTAGTCAAGTACTTATTTAAAAGTCATGAATTGTTTTCTACTTCGTAGTATAAATCATATTTTCAATTTTGATATCTCTTAATAATTTGTGTGCTGAAACCAAGATACTTAATTAGATAGCATCAGAAAATTGGAATATAATATGATCCAATAAATTGCAAGCATAATACCAACGTTCAGTTAATTAAAGAAAAATATTCAGCTCTTTCAGCTTTTTCGGGGTCCAATTAATCTGCTTATAATGAATTCTTTGCGTATAAATATAAGGTTGAAATTACGTGAGCACAGTGTAGCCGCTATATCAGATTTGGCAAAAGTTTTTGGTTGAAATTTATTGAATGCGTTATCTTTATTTCACGTTAGTTAATCTCGATAGAGTTTGTTCGCAGTGTTCGTGGAAATTTCGCTGTTTTTACCAGAATTGGGTTTTGTTAGTGGCATAGATTATGAATTTATGTGGCCGATGTGATACGGACTAAATTGGTTGGCGGGAAAATACTGAAAAAATTCCGCTTGTCTCTTTAATGAATTGATTAAATTTGTAGGGTTGAACAAGATTAGTTTTGTGTTAGGAAAGTGTGATGAGACTGTAGTGTGTAATGAATATTAATATGTTATATGTGTGTGTAACCACATAATATAATCTTGTTATTTTAACTAAAGAACTCAGTCTACGGACAGTCGACAGTGAGTACAGTGTCATCAAGTGTTTCATTAACCACCAACCTCACAGACGCTTTTATTGTATTCATATTATACTTTTGTGCCTACCTGTTTATAATGATAACTAGTGGTCCGCCCCGGCTTCGCCCGTGGTACATATTTAGTACCCTATGTCCTTCTCCTGGCTCTAAACTACCTCCCTGCCAATTTTCAGCTAAATCGGTTCAGCCGTTCTTAAGTTATAAGTGGAGTAACTAACACGACTTTCTTTTATATATTATATAGATTATTATTGATTTAAATTGTGGTTTTGAAGCTTTTATTTCTTTGTTCCATAACTACACCGCTGTCTTAATAAGAACTTGCATGTACAAATTTTCATAGAACGGCTAGCATACTAATAAGCCTTTACCAATTTGTCAACTAACATATTATCTTCAAGCCCAAACTGGCTGTCTCTTTGCAGTATCAAAACATGTTCCATGTTTCCAAACCAGTGTACCATATCACGATAAGTCGCCAGTTGAAATAAAGAGCTATAAAGTGGAGATAGGTGATTTGGAGAGCCGCCAGGGTCGCCGGTTCATCAGGGTGTGAAGATTTGGCAAGCCGTGTTCAGCCGTGATGTATGACTCCAGATGGTTTTTAGTTTGGTGACAATTTTGAGGTTCAAGTAATGTTGAGATTTTAGTTCTATGCAATTTTTTTTGAAGTGAAAATTCATTTGGGCGCGTTTATAGTAAAATTTAGAAGTCGCGTCATGACTATACCGTCACGTCATGGAGTAATTTTGGTATCTTTGAATCTTGCCAAAGAAATTTCACTTCTGACACGTGCTCGGCACACACGCTCTTTTTTAATAGGTAATTAGATCCTTTTTGGTATAAAAGAATTATTATTTATACCAATATTACAAAAAGGAAATATATTTTTATTGATTCGCTAAAATCTAAGCCAAGTTGAATGGTATTTTTTTTATACCTTGCCATAATTTAAAAAAAAATTGGACTCAGGTGACGATTTTTAGCCTAATTGTTCCTTTAATTCCAATATCCACTCTTTAACTGCCTTAACCAATCCTCACATCAGTCAAAAAGCGTTAAAAGATTTAAAAATGACATATCAAAAGTCAAATAATTAGATTACGCTCGCCAATCCACGTTTCAAGACCAGTGAATATCGCAAATTGATATGGACCGACCGTAATACACTTATGCAATATGCAGTATAATTGAATTGATATCGTTTCTACCAAACGGCTACTGTACCGTCATACTTGCACTCTTTTATAGAATAGTAACGTTATACCTAGTACGAGATCCCACAGTAGGATTAGTGCGTTAATTTTTTTTTCCTAATACCAAAATTTCATGTATATTTATAATTATGAGATTATTATTATATCGACTTAAAAATGCTTGCGGCCAAATTTTGATTGGCAACCTAGTCTATATATTCTCCTAATTATAAATATACATAAAATTTTGATTTTAGCAAAAAAACGATGAACGCACTAATCCTGCTGTGGGAACTTAAACTATTACAGGTATGGTTTGGTCGTATAGTTAGCGGAAATAAAATTTATATTGTAATAGATTTTAAAGAACTTAAATAACTTCATTTTTAGGTATTCATTATAGAGTAGTTACGTAAATAATATGTTCACATAGTTACTGGTACTTATATAATATAATCCTGCACCTACATTGAAAATCACATGCAATATGCATTATAAATGCAATAGGATTAAACAATAAATTATTGTTCTTGAAAAGTCTACCAGGGCCTTTACACAGAGCCTTTTAATTAAAAAATAATGTTTTAAACAATGTTAGCCTACATAAAAAATTGAATAATTTATGCATTTAAGCGCTATGAGGATTTTTCTTTCAGTCTACTACCTATATAAAGTTCAGAGGCTACAGAACTCTCTCCGAAAGAAGCACTACATTTTGCTCTACAATGACGCCAAATCGTTAACTATTTTTCGGATTGCACATTGTCACCAACCCAATTTTACTAAACAGAAAAAAAATATTTTTCTTTATAAAAACAGGGCCTCAAAATACGATCTAGAGGCCCCAGATTGTTCATAAAGAAATTTTTTTAACTAAATCTGCTCTACATTGCCACCAACCCATTTCCATAACACAAAATACATTAATTGTCTACACTTAAAAAGCGGGGCCTCTACTACGTTTTAGAGGCCCCAAAGTACGGCCCTGCACTCAATCGCACGTCTCCAATAGTAATATAATTACGTTCCCACAGGACTGGGCTTTCAATGTTTCTGCGTTATTAGATCACAGGGCTGACCCGCCGCATGAAAGATAGAATTTTTAACTCATTTACCGATGTGGTGGAGCCTTTATATTGTATTCATTCATATAGATACGTATATAATGAAATTCTTTGATGAAAAAAGTTAATTTGTAGAGTAGATTTGGTACATTTGAATGTGACAATTTATATTGAGAATTTGTGTTTATTGTTTTTAGTCGTGTTTATGAATAGGAGAATATATTTTATTTTATTTGTTGAATTCGTAGTTTTTACAAAAAATACATTGTTTTGTTGTTGTTTTTTTGCTGTCGAGCGATGAGGTAAAATGTATTTTTAAAGGGCAATAAAATCAGTAAACATTATCAATATAATTACTCCATCAGATGCAGTCAATAAAAGCAGGAAAAATAAAAATATTTTATTTTGTTTAGTCCATTCATACAAATTTACAGTTTACCACGTAAGTCGTGAATTAAGCAGCATTTAAATGTAATTTATCGATAAAGGTCAGATGAATACATCACTAGCCATAGCTATCTCAATGAATTCCTAGACTTAACAAACGAGCTACGGTAAACGCCTGTTAGCGAAAGGCAGTAGTCGCACTGAATGATTGATACAGTACAGTTGGGATGTTTGCCCATTACCTTATATAACTCTCTAGGGATGTACGGAATACATGTCGATAAAAGATTCGTCGAGTTAAAAAATAAAAATGTTATATAATATGTATCACATATAAAGCAATACAAAATAAATTATATAAATAATTATTTTGAAGTTATTTGAACACATCATTATTATATAGGCATTTTTAAGTGTAATAATAATTTTGAAAGCTTTTTCTTTAAGGAGCTTTAAGATGGATGCTTTCGCTTTTCTGTATATGAAATATGTAGTAACGCTTAATTACATCTATATATATAAAAGAAAGTCTGTATGTTCCAACACTTATAACTCGAGTTCTGCTGAACCAATTTTCATGGTTTTAGATTCGTTGGATTTGTCTCCGTCCAGAATAGCAGAATAAATCATAAAAACAACAAAAACTAGACGAATAAATATTTTCCCAAAATTTTGATTTTCGTACATGTCAATCATTAGTTGTCAACCCTGTCAAATACGGAAAATAATGTTTGACATTCATGCGTTCAAAAATGTATTATGTGTAAAATAATAAAAAATTAAAAAGGGTGAATAAATATTGTTTGTATTTATTTTAAAATCAATTATTAAAAAGTGCAATAAAAGCAGATACATAAAAATTCCTCAAAAGTTTGTGTTTACGCGTGTTTTCAGAAATTAATAAGGTATTTTTGGTGGGGAAACTAACAAAGAAGTTTAGTTCGATTAATTATTAAAAAAATTCTATAAACATGTAAAAATTCTGACAATTATTTGTTGCGATTTCGTCGACTGCGTCAACAATATTGCTATCAAATTGCTATAAACAAGCTAAATTGCGTTTTGAATATTACATCCATTTATGCGATGCAATTAGCACAGAAGAAGGTGCAGAAAATGTTGATCTATTGATTATTTTACCGGCGACATACACAGGTAGCCCAAGTGAATATGCGCAAGATGCAATGACATAATAATATGTTCGTCATTATGGTCGGCCAGATTTATTCATTACATTTATATGTAATCCGAAATGGATGGAAATTATTCAACTGCTGCTTCCCGGACAAATATCAAGTGATCGGCACGACATCACCACACGTGTTTTCAAGCAAAAAATCCAATCACTGATGAGTTACATTAATGGAACACATCTTTGGGATTATTCAATGATGGATGTATTCAATCGAATGACAACAATCTGGCTTGCAGCATGCACACATTTTAATTTGGTTAGTCGAAAGGATTCGGGCAGATAAAATATATGAGTGTGCGGGGATTGCTAATCCTGAAACTGATCTAGACCGACATAACGTTGTTATCACGAATATGATTCATGGACCGTGTGACACCATCAACCACCAATCACCATGCATGGTTGACAGTGAGTGTACCAAAAGGTATCCACGAAAATTGATGGCAGAGACCATCACAGGCAACGATGGTTACCCACTGTATCAGCGTCGATCGCCCAATGATAATGGTAAAATTATTATCACAACTAAAGTGAAACGAAACGATGGCGTGGTCGATAATAGTTAAAGAATGAAAAGAGTTAATCCATGCTGCACAAATTATTAAAATTCAGTCATTTTTCTCTGAGACGTGTTTGAAGTAATAAAATAAAATACTATTACATATCAATCCATATTAATCAATCCATAAATATTTATTTTGTATCATTGTATTACGTTCATCAAAGCCTAAATTAGTTCAGCTAAAAGGTAACACAACATTCATTGACAGGGCGGTACAAAGTTCGCCGGGACAGCTAGTAATGAATAAATTAAATACATCCCCATAATTAAATGTTCCATAAGTCTTAAAAAAATATAATTATTATCTAATAACTATAATTCTAAATTTAATGTTTCATAGAAGCCATGAAACTATACAATAGCGTTGTTATATTGCGTTACGGTCATTGATGTGTTGTGGTGATTGAGTCATTTATGCAATCGACATTAATTAATATAATTTTATTATGTATTGCAAATTGCAATTTATATCACTCATAATATTTCATTCTTAAACGCATAATTCTTTGTAATGATATATGATAATACTATGTTGTAGGCAATGAACATCGTGCTTGTCTTTGAACTTTAATACCTAGTTTTACAGATTAAGATATTTCTCAATCCCCACTGTTTAAAACGTTCTCAATGAAATTAAGAAAAACAGTTTATATATTTTATTATCAAAGAAGCAATTTAAACTGAGAAATATCTTTCAAGCGTATTTGAATGTGAAAAATAAATCGCCACAAAAAATTTCGTCGATCACATATCGATAGAACACACATCACTAGGTCTCAGACTTGCAATTTACCAAAGTAGGCTTTCATTTATGTAACGCTTTATCTAAGCCTGCCTTACCCAGTAACCTACCTGAATTCATGATCATACGATTGTATATTGTTATATCCATTGTTTTGGAAGCATTGTTTGGTTTTGTTAAATTGTTTTCGACTCGAGTGGCGTAATTCTATCGAATGTTGTGCAATAGTGTTGGGCTGTATCGATAAATATTTTGGGCATTTATTAAGCAATATGTTTGATGTTTATGTCGCAGGTAAATTATATTATTTCGCCGTTTACAAACGCTCGGCATTTTGTAATATGTCGAGAATTCGTAATCAGAAATATTTGGTTTGGATAAGAGGGTGGTTTAGGCTAGGTTCGTGTTTTTTAACTACATAGATATATAACCATACAAACGGACGCTGTTTGTAAGCGGAGGAAATTGTACAATGTGCCTGCAACATACATATATTATACGATTGGTGCTTGAATGTTTGTTATTTAGCCTTCAATGATATATGCGCGTGCCAATTGGTGACATATTGAGTAGTCATTGTTTATTTTTTTCTTATATAAGCCTGTAGGTCATTATTTGTATGCAAATTATAAGGTTAGCATGACGTGTATCTGCGTGTAATTTATATATGTTTGGATGAAATGATTAGAGTGTGGCGTATTAAATGTCTCAAACATGCATTTTATGAACTAACCTATAATTTCTTAATTTACTATTTAATCGAAAGCATCAAATACTTAAGACACATTTTTCACTCTTGCTCATGTTAATTAGAAAACACAAAATAAACTAAAAACAACATTTCCTATTTATTCACTGCGCAAAAAACAAGTCTTAACAAGATTGTAATTACAGTCTTATTAGTTTCTGAAATTTTCGCTGCATTTCCAATTTCAGTTTAAGAACGCGAATAAAGTCAAATCACCAATCAACTTGTAGTTGATACGTGTAATATTCAAGACCAAATATAAAAAATAAAATATATGTAAAACTTGATGATATTTTGGATTATATTGTCAGATCAAAAACATAAAATATTGAAATTGACTCGATAGAAAAAATTCACGAAGTTACCTCTAAATTTCACACTTTTACGTTTTTTACTTGACATGGTAATGCCTATTATGTTATTTTTTTCATAAACAATTATATTGAAACATTTGTGAGAACTTTGTAGGACCACTTTTTTGTAATTACTTTTAGTTTTGGTTTAATCACGATAAAACACTTTTGGCGCTTACTATATTTTTAATTACGCAAGAAATCATCTTGCATCGCACGTTCTAGGAGCTTCAAACATAATTCTATTTCATACATCAGACGCTATCGCTCCGTTGAGACGAGTAGACCATGCTCAAATTGCTGTGCCGCGCGCCGATTTTTTAATAATATTGTTTTAATATTGTTTTTTTGAAAATGGTAAACAACAAAAGAACATTGAAACTTCAGAAACGAGAACTAAAAGAGATTCATATTTAAATGATATCTAACTAATTTTCGAAGATAAGTTAATATACTTAGTATTGTAATCATATTAATAAATAATTATTATTTATAATAAATAATAAATAATTATTATTTATAATAAATAATAATTATTATTATTTATTAATATGTATTAATAAAAAATACGACTTGATTCATTTCAGAAACTTTATGCAGGTGAGTTTAGATATCTATTATTTTCGTAAATTCGTTTCCGCGGGCTTGACGCGACGATCTTAGGTTTACATAGGTACCTAGTTATATGGATATAAATATTTCATTCATAGTTTTACATCAATAAAATCAAGAAAGATTTATAGTATATATTTTATGAATTATAATATTATTAGCTAAAGCTAAGACATACCTACATACAAACATACAAAAATTCGAAAAGCTATATTTATTATTTATGTACTTATAGATATTATGTAATATTATTATGTAATACAGATTTTGAATATATTATATACTAGCGGTCCGCCCCGGCTTCGCCCGTGGTACATGTTTACGTTTTCTCTACATAAGAACCATCCTCGTACTTCAAGGAATATAATAAAAAAAGAATTATCGAAATCGGTTCAGCCGTTCTCGAGTTATGCGCTTACCAACACATTTTGCGATTCATTTTTATATATAAGATTATATAGGTATATACTATTCACAACCTGTTTACGTTTTTTACTGGAACAACCATAGGAATCTACAAATAGGTAGTAATTAATCTACCTACCTATTTGTAGATAAATATGATAATATGTTTCCGCGGGCTGAGTAGGTATTGACGCTACGATCTTAGGTATACATATATGGATATAAATATTTCATTCATAGTTTTACATCTATAAAATCAAGAAAGATTTATAGTATATTTTTTATGAATTATAATATTATTAGCTAATGCTAAGACATACATACAAACATACAAAAATTCGAAAAGCTATATTTATGTACTTATAGATAATCTATAATATGTAATATTATTATGTAATACAGATTGTGAATATATTATATAGGTATATACTAAAAAACATGCCTAGATATTACTTT
>CAJQZM010034272.1:0-28320 GCA_907164665.1 Colias nastes
ACACACCACTACATATGCAAAAATTTCTCCAAGCTAATTTACCTGTATATTCAGGATTTTTCGAAATAGAAAAAACTAAAAATCATGGTCTATAAATAATAACGACATATATTTTTAACAGTATTTATATTATTATATTACTGGTCATACTTTATAGGTACATACAATTTTAATTGGTATAGAATGATAGTTTTAAATAACTTTTGGCTACAAAGCTTGGATATGAACCGATATATAGCATTAACATCCTTTGTAAATAGAGGAAAGTTGTGTTTTGCATCAGATGCTGTTTACCAAATTGTAAGCTACTCAGATCTTCTTTTTAAACGCGTTGCTTCGACGGGTCAATTTCAAGCCAAAATCATCAAAGAAAAACTGTTTATAGCAGCCTTGCACAAATTTCAGCTAACTTTACAAAGTTTATTTTTCAAAAGGTATTTTTTTCTGGGTCGTAATCCTCAGTAATTTTACCCTTGATGGGCACATATATTTCTTTTTATTTTACTTTTTGGAAAGCTGAAATACGTAAAACAAAAAAAATATGAGGTAAGTTAAAAAAGTATAAATTTCAATGTAAAAACGAACAATCTTATAACTAAATGTGAGTGCAATACCGATGTCGTGTGTTGTTTCATTACTAGTAACAATCTTTAAAATGGTGTTGTAAATTTTCATCATAATATTGTTATTACAAAATATTCTCTTCGCTATCCATAAAAACTCGTCATCATGGTTACCTTACTTGTTAAATTTGTTTATTGAAAACTTGTTGAAAAATGATAAAGTATTAGGGAAATAACAAATTTAACATGACTGCTTACTAAAATGATGCTAAATTAGAAAATTTTTGCCATTGAAATGATTCTAAACAGGTAAATGCAGGAGTATTGAGGAATGTTGTAAATAACGTAAATATACACTTGCCTGTGAAATTCTATGCCAGAATTTGGTGTCCAAACACTTCTGCAATTTTGCACAATACAATGCATTCTTTATATTCGGAAAATATTCATTAAATAAGCAACAATATTAACTTAAATATTCGAAGCGACGCAATTTTTTTGACACACATGCCATATTGACAAAGTGAGAGTTGCTACAATTTTATTATGGTGACTACCCATAATCAGGGAGTATCGCTTTTTAATAATTGGTTCAGATACTTATTTTATTTAGCATAAATAATAATTGTCTCATCCAACAATGCTTCTGAATGACGTTGTTGGCAATTTATCAACAAACTCATGTACAAAAACTAACCTTTTGACAGAATATTAGCATACATAGTAGCCTTGGGAAAACTTCGTATTAACAGTGGCAATACCAAGTTAGGTGTGAAAGTGATAAAAAACATGAACTGGGCAATATTTTCTTGTTACACGTCAATGTTCATACCGAAATCTCCAGTGTATTAGATATAAGCTTCTTGGTTGTCTATGTGAAATACGACAAAACCAGATTAATAAGAGAACCCGCGCTTAAAGTTATACCCTGTCTAAAGTTTTTTGTGGTAGTCTTTATGGTTTTTTGAAAATGGAATCCAAAAATGCTAATTCAATTTATAAATAAAAAAGAAAGTTATTTGTCACGTGCCATTTATAAATAAACATTTGTATATTCTTAACATACATTAGTTTCGCATCATAAAAAAAATTAGAAATTAATATTATTTTGGTCCTTGATATATTTACTGGATGCTTTTACATTGACATTGAAAATCATGAAAAAGAGAGAAACTCCACTATAACCTTAGATAGAATAGAAGATATTTTGAATTGTGATGTTCAGTAAATAATAAATAATTACACATACATACAAATAACAAAAACATGTACATAATACAAATAACAAATGCGGGTAAGGTATTGTGGTTAATAGTAAATGAAAGTAAAATTATTATAACTAGCTCTGGATGGAATTACAGTAAATCTTGATATATTAGTGATTTATGTCGTATAGCATAACATCCTACAAGATTTATAGTTATTGATATCCAGATGTATTTAAATTGTAATTTTATTTTGAAATATTGATACAAATTGTCCATGTTCTATTTTTTATCTGTATCTGCTTTTTACGCGGGAGTTTAATCTGTGCTGTCATTTGGAACGATGTTTAAAAAATTAAAGAAAAAGTTTCCAATAATTGTATAACTAATTTGTTTTTTTATTGTTTCAGGTATGTAATCAGCAATATCATAATTAAGAACTACAATAGCAAGGAAGGTTGGGTGCAGAGGATACACGTTATTTCTCACGTCAGAAACCTTCAATTTTGTGTTCATTGTACATAGGCAGTATTCACACAAATGAGTTTATTTTGTAACTCGACTGTTGGCACATTTTCTCAGGCGAAAGGTTAATGGTTTAATTCATGTTTAGATTAACGCTGGGAGACGTTAAGGCGGTTATATTTTTGTTATGAAAGATGGTTAATAGTTTAGGTTACATTTTCTTCTGCAATTAGTTGTTTAATTTCTCTTACTTGTGTTGCGCAATTTTGAAACGTTTATAAGAATTGACTATGAGTAGGTAGCGCCTGAATTACGGCTTGTAGTTAATAATGGGTTTGTCTGTATCAAAACAACATAATAACATAAAAATTATTAAATATAAATAATAAACATAATTATAAACTTGTTTTCCCTTAAATAAAAAATAAAAAAAACTTTGTAATATTAATATATTGTTTATATGGAGAATCGTTCAACCAGCTAATATGTGACATCATACTACTAATTTATTCGATGTTTTACCTTATTATTTTACATGGATAGGTTTTGAATTTATTGGTCTGTCAACGAAAATGCTATAAAACAGTTTTCTAACTGTATTTTATGTCATTGTCCTTCTAAAGGATTTGAATGATTTATTGAAGTTATTAATTATTATCCAGATGTAAAATTTTACTAAAATGTAGAGTCGACTTATAACGAATGGTTAGTCTAACGTCTTAGAAAATTAAAGTATGGTTATTTGATATTTTTAAGTTTTGTGCGCTCTTATTTATTAATCAAATATGAATTTATTGATTGGATTGATTCTACCAGTCTGACAATGAATTTTTAGTCAATAGTTACTTATTTCGCCTTTGTTGCAAAAACTAATAGAGGCTGTATTTGATTAGAATAATTTGTCAATGGATTGCGATATGGTTGGTTGGTTGATGGTGCGAATAAATGACAACATGCAGTTATATGTTTGTGCAAGATGATGTCTGGTTTAACGCGACCTCATAGAAAGATAAATGATTTATCTTTATTTTAATTATAAATTAAATAAGAGTTAATCTTGTTTTAATTACAAAATATAGAGTGATGATTTTGATATTAATATTTTGCGAATATTTTTCGGTGGTTGTGTGGCAATCGGGATTTTCTGAGATGAAAAAATATCGATGAATCAATTCATCGTTAAGTTTATTTTGGTAACTGAACGTTTCAACCTGACTCTGAAAACTATTGAATTAATGGCGATTTTAATAGTTTGATATTTTTACCTCAGTTCCTTTTACATCTAAGCTATCTAATATTTTCCAATAAACATGTTTCGATTTTTAATTTAAATTGCAATCAGAATAATCAAAGAGCTAATCGTTTCAAGGTTTCAATCACATTAACATAGACACAAAACACATGTACATTGCATATTCTGTATTGTTTGCAAGCTATTAACCCAACTGTTACACAATAACAAAGGTTCAGAGTGTATGTGATAGCTATATCTTGTAGTTTAGCACTTACATTAACGTATAATTTACACTACTACGTGTCAAGTCACTTTTAAACAGCTACTAAGTATACATTCTTGACAGAGGTCATATCTATTCACAAATACGTTTCCCCTTTTTATGATAAATCAAGTTTGGAACAAAAAAGGAAAAATAATGATCTAATCAGCTGTGGACGACTAAAAACTTGTTAATAAATGTATAATCCTTATAAGTTTTGTTGGAAATATAAATATTGTTAATATATTACGAAGGTAGGTAGGTACCTAATTTCACGTTCTAAGAAAATACTTCACGTATCAAAGTTCATATATCTACCTATATGATTAATGATGTTTCAAAACTTTTGATTAATATTTATAGGGCATTCGATCAGTTATATCTACGCGATATTCCAAACCACTGCTCATCACTTTAATTCGCAGTAAAGTAAAAGTAACCAATTAATTAGGTAAATCCAAATGACGAACTGCCTTGGTTGTATATGGTCAGTCCATTTATAAGTGCCTACATAAGGTTAGTACCGATAAGTTGCTCGTCTTCTCAGATCAGGGGCCAAGGTCGATCCAAAGAAGGTGTTAGCTGCTGTGACATCATCGTTTGCACAAGCGTGCATATTAACTAGACAAAAATTCTAATTCCTATACAATATGTGAGGACAAGTTTGCGGTTACTAAACATTGGTTTTGGTGGGATTTTGTGGTTCTGTGAAGGCGAGTTATTTTTGGTCGTGGTTATGTCGATCGATACTAGAGATTTTGGGATTTCTGCTTATTGTAACTGTTTTCTGTTTGTCATTGACTTTATTTAGCAACTGTTAACTGCATAATACAGTTAATATTTTGTAGGTTTATAAATAAATGATAGAGAGCCACATAGGCACATAAGACTATCATCACAATTCACACTTGAGATTTGAGACGCATAAAAATGTAGTTATTTATTGAATTATAATATTACTGTCAAACGGTTTACGAGTAGTAGTAAAGCACTTTTTTATATAACCTTCAGAAATTATAAAACAAGACGTTGTATGATGATATTCATCCATACAGGAGCTTTCAATGGTTTCGTCTTGTTAAGAACATCATATTGTATGCAAATCTCATTTGTTATTCTATTGTTGTAGCCAATTTCAACAGGTTATGAAAATTAACATCATTATTTGTATTATTATAATTGTAACGTAATTTTTTCATATAATAGAGTCCTATGAAAGTTGTACACATGTGATGATGGTGATAATGATTTTTACATTTTCAATAAAATAAATGGTTAATCTTCCTTCATCACAACGTTATCATTTAAAGGTTATTACATATTATTTAAAGAATAGGCGTAACATAGGAAATCTGCATACGAAAGCACAGAATACATAATAGTAGCTAAACGCTACAGAACGGACACTCTCCGCCTCCCGCCAAAATTAAACTTACCTCACCCCCGCGCGATCAGACATAAAATGGGCCATATTTTTCTGCAAGGACGATACGCAACGAAGATTGACAACATTAATCAAATTGACTTAAAGTAATTTTATTATTTTGGATTTGTGATTATCGTTTTTCGTAGAAAATGGTTAGATATTGTGCTGTTTACGGATGTATTTCATCAGAAAAACGCGAATTTTTTTTACGCTAGTCACAAATGTGCCAACCATAAAGCGTTAACACACACATTTGCAGTCTCTACAGTGTGACTGTCAAAACGATCATTTTGTATGGAGTGTCCGGGGTGTGACGAAAGTAAAAGTATTCCACAGACTGACTGTTCTCGCGTCAGAAAAAACATAATTACAATAAATACATCCTTTTATTATAACATTATGATTGTAAAAAGCGTGAAATGAAGTTCCCGATCAGTTTGTTCATGTAACTATGCTTCAATGCATTTCTCAGGCCATTATCTGTATTGTCTATCTTCCGACTCTCTGAATCTGGGTAAAGCTTCCTGTTTTTTCCTTTTATTTCCCTGTTTATCTAATGACAATTAGGGTGTTAAGCTAATTTGGTTTTATTGGTTAATTTGTATAACAGTTCCGTTGATTGAATTCATATTGACAGTCAGCAGACAGCAGTTGAAACTATGGTCTTACCTTACGAAGAATTTGTTGTCGCAGATACTTAAGTACCTATGTACTTAACTTTGTATTGAATTATTAGTATTTAGAATTGATTCCCAGCGTCTTGCAGATTATATTATACACTTAGATTAAAGTTCTACGTTGATGGATGCAGTTTTGTGCAATATTGAGATTATAGCAGTTATGAGCTATCTTCAAGTAGATATTCTAAGTTTTTTAATTATTCCTCATGCCTTAGACAATGTAAACGTACCGGCAATTTTATTTAGCAAATCATTGAATACATTATTGCAGTATTCCAGTGAGGCATGTAAAGCGCATTGCAATGTGTTCATGCTATAAACTTGTTTCAATAGTAATTAAATGTGGACATATGAATGACTTCCTTTCATCCACTGCGAATTAAGTGTTTTTGTCGCTATGGTTAGCAATTAATCATTGAAAGGCGATTTCCTTTGAGACAGCGTTTTACTTTTATGAAATATACATACTTGACTTCGTTCGTGTTTTAGAAGATTTCAGGATTTAAGTTGATTCTCAATGTTCTGCCTAGTCATGTTGTTTAAAATTGTATATCGGAATGCATAATACTCTGAGACGACCTGTGCAACATTCTTGTATGATTAACGTGAATCAGGAACATCAAGTGTAATCATTATCTTCAATTAATATATTACCAGGATAATCTATAAGTTAAATGTCATTGAGCTCGATAAACGCGAGAATGATTAATTTCTAAAGAGCGACTAATTAAAGTTTTTAATGATAGGCATATCTTGCAGGTGTGTGATATTGACGGAAACCTCGGTTTCGCGTGCATATCACATATTTCTCTAATCACGCAATTACAAGTGAATGTACGGAGGTAGGGCTGCCAAGATATTAATTTTTAAGAAATGACAACCTGTTAAGGTTTTATTGCGATTGGAAACCAATATAAAATAACGAAAAAAAAAATTCCAATATTTGATATTATGTATAGGTATTGCAATTTTAGTAAGGATCGATGTTTAAAAAAGTTCTTGAGCAAGCATTCGGTTAATTTTACACGTACGTAATATATTTGATTTTATTTAAATCCAGTTAATGTCATTAAATTAAAAATATTGTGTTTTTTATTATATTATATCATATGAATAACAAATTAATACAAAATTGCCAACCCTATACATAGCACGTGCGTACAATACGCAAACGATTATGACATTTAAAAGTGTGACAATAAGATCGATTACAGCACAAAGTGCTGACTCTTACTACTAATGAGATGTAATTATTTTATATCTTTTCCTAATCATAAATTGTGCTTTATACTTATATACGAGCGCGTTTTAATAACAAATAACGGTTCAATAATCGCTTCAGTACTTTTAACAATATTTAAGGTTAGCTACCTGTATGTATGTTGATATAACTTGGTAAGTTGTACATATAAATATAATCAAATAATATGTTAATATTCTTCGTATAAATTGGTGAAAATTATTGTTATTTCCTAAGTCTAGGCATCGATCTTGCGACTCACAGTTTTACCAATGCGTCTTATTGTTACCAATAATCATTCCTATTAAATCTCCTTAAATAATTTCTGATGAATCGAAGTTAATAAAAATACTTTAGTATTATTTACATTTTCATATCACACATATTACCTACATAAGTACTTATTAAAGCTTACATATTCTATGAACTTAATTGAGTAACTAATGTTCAAACATACAGGATATTTACATGACATAACAACATAAGTATGTGTCGCAAAAACTATGATAATGTCAAGACGGCTAAAGGTTGGATCCTTGTGATGTACTATGATATAATATGTTTATTTTGTCATTATAATATATTCAAAGTTAGTCAAATGTTATGGCAATTACCTACGTATTTTTTGTAAAGGAATAATATTTTTATTTGTGATGCACGTAGTAATTAGAGAAATTTTTACGAGAAAATAAGAGTTGGCAATCAATAAATATGGAATATTAAAAGTGTTTTTTTTTTTAATTTATTATGTAAATACCTCCTCTCTGTGTTGTCTTCTTCATTATTATTATACGAAACATAGCTTCATAAACAGCTACCTACATAATTATATTAAATATAACTAATTTAATAAAATAATAAATAATGATCTCTACGATTATTGTTGAAATATAACATTCTTCTTTAACTTTATTTAGAGGTTATGTAGAGCTTCAATATACCAGGTAGAAATATTATTTTTTGATTTGTGCATCAAGAGGTTATCAATTTATTATAAATTATACACAAGGATATCGATGAGTCAATACATATTTATATTTAAATGATGTGCTTATTCGATAACGTGCCGCAACTTTGTAAAAAGATAATTAAAAATACGTATTTATTCTCAAAACAAAATGCTACCACGAAAATGGGATTTATGTGCCAGGTACGAGTAGGTATATCTTTATAATAGTAGTAAAACCGTATATATTTTTAGTTTAAGTCATCTATATTATTATTTTATCTACGACATTGGGGCCTTCAAGAAAAGAGCTATTTGTCCATAAATGACCGGCAAAGCACCTGCAACACTTCTAGTGTTGCAAGTGTTTATGGGCGGTGGTGAGGTGGCCCACCTGCCCCTTTGCTTGCTCTGACATAAAAAAAATATTATAGTAAAAATTAAAACAAAGCTTAAAATCTCTACGTTCCATACAATCGTCTATTAGAATTTTGCTCTATCTTGCTAAAAAAACTGCGGGAGTTACGATGAAATGGGTACAAAAATAATTTGTAAATTGTATTTGTACACAATTTATGTTATTATAAAACAGTAGGTAAAAGAATAAAAAAACGGTAAATGGCAGATGACGCAAATGATAAATGAAGGTTTGTTATATACTTATTAAAATTAGTAGTAACTTGTTCTGTATTGTCATTTGTTTATCTAAATGGTCGTAATGTATAGACAATGTAATAGCAATAAACCTTTAGTAAATTATACATGCTATGTAGTAATGAGGTAAGCTTGAAAGCATAGAAAATAGAAATATTATGTTGCAATACGACCCTTAGAAGTTGTCTAAGCTATGTAAATGATTCGATATTATCTCCTTTATTTAAAGGAAATAAAGTGTACTTTCGGACTCTTTTAAATGAGTTATTTGATTTTAAATAAATATTTACGTTTGCAAAAGTGTTAAAAGTTGAATTCTTTCAAAGCTAATATCCAAAAACCCATTTAAGGGTGAATGACTTTACCCTTTGGAATGATATCATCAAGCCAAAAAGGCCTTAGTGCAAGTGAGGATAAAAAGATTAAATTTCTTTTAGTGTCAATAAATTAAAAACTGTTGGTTTAGTCACAGATAATATAATTAGTTCAGTGAATTTTTTGTTCAGTTAATTAATTCAAATCAACCTCTATTTTGTAATACCTTGTTAGGTATTTTGTAAGGATTTTCAAAATTTACACTAACATTAGACAAACAGATTTGATGTCACAATTCATCACTCGTGGCCTCGCTACCGAACAAAATGAATAACACAGAGGTTTACCTTTATTTTTTTTTGCTTATTTTATACCGTAAATAATCCATGACATATTGAAAAATTTACAATAATATAATATATAACTCATTTGTTAGAAGTTTCATTATAAAGATAACAACCAAAAGGATGTTTTATTAATATTAAAAAAAATAAAATTAAGGAATGTTAATTATCAATTAGAAAATAGTTTCCCAATTAAAAATAAATAAAATAGAAATCCCGTAGACAGCTGGTATGACACATGCAATAATATCTAAATGTTGTTGAACTCTATACAATCCAGTTTGACGAAAACCCGTCATACGAGTGATACCAGTCTGTTTTGGTGAATCGTACGAAAATCATGTGAAGGAAAACGAAAGTGATTCTCGAACATTGCTTTCAATTTCATTTAAGTTTACAATTACGCGTAATAGCAGCTGTTCACAAACTTGCATGAATTGCAATTATTCTATAGGTTTACAACAATGTACACAATCCAGAAAAAATATCGATTATTCGTTGATGTCTCATATAAATGTTTTCAAAATCGTTTAGAAGATTAATTTTGTATATATGTACCTAAATAGTATACTTAAGTACTTAAGATAGGTATATCAATGATTTGGTATGCGATTATCTTATTGTTAATCGCAAATATGCCTTCCACTACCTACAGGATACAAATATATATCAGCATATCGGAATAACGACAGTTCGTCGCCCTATGTTGATTTTAAAAACATTATAAGGACAATTCTTATTTTGCGGTCATTATCCTCGCAATGAGATCATTTTTAGAAGGAAGTTGATTGTGTTTTTATATATTTTGATTTGTAAAAATACATTTTGTGTACTCAAAATAGATATCCAACAGTATCACAGTATAATTTAAGATCTTTTATTTAAAAAATATAATAAAATGATAGCATAAAATATACGTAGCATTATAAAAAACATTAGGTAGTTATGTATGAATAGAAAAGTTTGAATAAGGAAATTATATGAATTCATTGCCATAGCAAGGATTTCCTCACCACCATGTATGGAGGCATATAATAATGCATTGTGTTACTTAGGCCTGTATTCACAGTTCACATCCGCTCGCGTAATCAAACCAGAGACTGATTAATTAATTACCTTATTAATAACTCTTCCCGCCAAACGGCCATTGTTCCGCCATCTTGGATTGCAGTTGTCATCAGAGAAAACAGATTATGTAACGTTATAATCTCCACCGTTTTTTTTTGGTAATGTAAATGAACTAGTTTTTTTCTCGCTTATTGCGCTATGTCATAAAAATATTATTACATTTATCGTGGAATTTTGGATGGAGGTGTGATGAAAGCGGCCGTATAAAGGGCTTGATGTGTCTACTTTTATGTATACTGATGAATAATTGCACACCGTAATAGCATATAAATGTTTGTTTTTATTTTTTAACACATATTTCACGCCTTTATCGTTGAATACTTACGTTTTAATATTTCAACATGTAGTAAAGTAGTAAGGAAATGAACAAAGTTGAGCTTAACTTGAGCCCCTTCGGCGGTATTTAAATTTCATATTAAACTACATTAACATACATTAATTATGTTAATAAATATCTTTGAGATCATCTTTGATACCCATTTAACTTCGCACATATTACTCATACAATCGTTACAAAAGGAAACATATTGATATATGAACAACAGTTAGCCAAAAACCAATACAGAATCGCTCTTTTTAACCCAACCGTGACCTCTCAGTATTTATTACCATGCATACATCTACATAATTGATAGATAGAGAAATAGTCTCTATATCATTCGTCATTAAGTAAGAATTAGCATAACATAGTTAAAGCATTATTCGCCAATGCCACTGTCAAATCTCCCATATGTAACTGTCTTGAAAACTTTTAATTTATAAAGTTCAAAGAGAAATGTATGCAAATGTAATTTTTAAGAATTTTTAAATTCTGGCATATATCCTTGAGGTGGCTTACAATTTGATTTTTAAATTGGTATACATATTACTACGTAGATATACGTTTAATAATAAATCTGCTTCTGGTCATGAATTCTACACATTTATGAAGATTGGTTGAGCTATAATGTTCTTCTTATGGACATTTGTTACGTATTTAGTATGAGTTTCTTGAATTAACTACAAATACGGATAATTATTCGACACTAACTAGTTAACGTGAATTTAACTAGCATTTAGATAAGACTTTTAAATAGGTAGGATTGTATTAGTAGTAAAGTTTAGACTCTACATTTCAGTCTTTCAGATTATGTTTATATCCGCTATTATATATTTTATGCTATTTTGCTTTTATATATTTTATGCGTAGGTACGTTTAATTTCTCGTAATAGAAAAATATTAATGACATGAGTATACAGTAGAATCCCTTGAGAAATAATCTAGTAGGGCAAGTAAAAGCTGTCTATCGCCCCATATAACTTTCTACATTGTCTTCCGCGATAACTAACGATTATAATATAGTTTATTAGGTTTAAGAAATACTATTAGATAATATTATGTTTCCTTGTGCGTAATGGTGGACCTTACGTAAACTGTTTAATAATTATTGACTGTGACTCTACGAAAATTAATTTCACTCTCTTTAAAGTTAAGTTTCCCCGCGACACATGCTTATGGATATGTATCGATGTTTTTTCAAACATTCATCAATCAAAACTGTGAATAATATAATTTTAATAAAATAAATTTAAGTCAAAATTCAATAAAATATCAGCTACCAATAAAATTAACTATTTTAACGTCCTTCATAAAAAAACAAATTGGGCAACATCTACTATATACGACTGTCGCCTTGTATAATAAATTACTTCGATCAGATCGAGTGTGGAGAGTAAATGAATAATTAAACGATTAATCGATAAAGATTGCGTTATTCGGGTCAAATTATCGCACCAACTTCAAGTGTAACGCGAAACTGGTGCAGTGACCACTTTTTACATAATATTTGTGGGTCACTAAAGCAATTGTTACATCTCAATCGGCTTTATAATCGAGAGGAACAAATCGATTCGTGTTCAACGAGTGAATCGATTTAACCATGAACCAGGTCGAAAGCTTTTTAAATGGGTTATGTTTATGGTAGGGTTTTGATGTCACAACAAAGCTTTTGTCGGAGGTTAATTTTAATATTGAGGAATGTTATATTCGTTTTCCAAGTTTAATTATATTAGTACATAAGTACTATATTATGATTTAAAAATTTCATAAGCAACACTGTTCACGCCTTTTCTTTCAAATAATTCTCAGATAAATTGTACCTTATTTCCTTAATGGTTAAATTTAAATCCCTTTGCAGTATTCACAGTGAATGCAACGAACACTAAAGGTTAACCCTTCAATCACAAATGTTGCGAATTATTTGTACTTTAAGGCGGGTGTGGTTTAACGAATATTTGCAAAATATATTACCATAGACAATTATTGTTTGGAATTCTGATTTAAAGATAAAGGTTATATTTCGATTCAATTCAGATTATACTGTAACTTTATCGTACGTAATATAGCATAGAAGGATAGGTTTAAATCAATACCTTCTATAAGCCCAGTGACAAAAAATCGTGGTTGTTTATTTTAATTATGATTATGATGGATAAGTAAGTAATACAACTCACTTTTTATTGATGCAATATACTTAATATGCAATGTTTTAAAACATTTGCGTTGTTAAATTTTGTAATTAATACTTATTCCTTTACACAAAATATGCAGTAAAACCGAAAAGGAAAGGTTAATACCTACCACCGAAATACTGTCATGTTAAGATATCATTACATAAGCAAGAATAATTGCGGTAACTCTAAACTAATCTGTATTTTAAAAGCTCTGTCTCATAATCGCAATTGAAAGTAAAACATTAACGGTGTCACGATCTATCATTTTGTGAGAACATTATCACTACAAGCAGCATGCGTGGGCATAAACGTCGAGCCAATTGTTTTTTAATGTTTAAAGTGAAACGATTTGCAAGATTTATTTTATCTGTGTTTCTTTTTATAGTTTTTTTTAATACAAATGACATTAGATATGGTTAAAAGTTGCTTTGGTTAAAACCTTAAAAAGTAATACAGGGCCAACTATATTATTGTGTACTTATACGTAGAGATAATTTTTTATCCATAATTCATGAATTATAATTTTTTATGAATTATTAAAAAATATAAAGCCTATTGTTGTGATAAGTCCTTGACCTAATGTCGGGAAAAACTCGTTTTCGAACGTATTTCAGAATTCAGGCAACAGTGTCACGGTTTTCGGGTTGCCCTTTATTTTTTATTTTTAAACGTAATTAATTGTTAAATGTTCTTTTTTATGTTACAGGTAATAAATTTAAATGCGAGCACAGAAAAAGGTCATATTATGTTATTTGTAAGTATAATAATATATATAATTAATTAAAATATCTGTGAGCGTTTATGATTTAAGAGAATACTATTAAATACCTAAAAACTTTACAAATTGTCTTACTAATTAGGATATGTCTCAGTTTTTTTGCTTCGTAATAAAATCAAAGATCAATTTTTTACAATCAGATTCATTAAGAACATCAATCAAATATGTTTTATAGCTTTATTGTTTGTGTTTATTAAAATATCAACGAACCAATTAAGCGTGAATAAACATCCATATTAATAAATTTAAAAGTGCCTTTGTTATTTTGATAATAAACTTCATACGTAAGTAGAACGAACTTTTAACCTTTAAGTATTTAGATATCTAGAAATTCTATATCATGAAATGTAGACATCTAGTAATATACAGCTTTGGCCCAATCTAATAATTATCGAATTACATTTTAGGTATCGGCGAAATAATTTGTTTCGTAGGTTTCAAGAGACTGGTTGATACATTGCACTTACTCTGATCGTAGGCTCAGTGACACTTGAGATTCGATTTCGATATAACTGGCTATGTTGAAATGTGATAGATAGCGTACGAGTAATGGACAATTTATATACAAGATATAATTGAGTTTAACGTAGTTGTATGTGGAGTAGTTGATTTGGTTTGAGAAATAGTGAATTTAGTATGTTGTGAAAAGCCAGATTTAGCGTTTGGTCTTAAGAAATGAGGATAAAATATAGAAATATTTTTACTTTACGATGTAATTTAATATTTTACGAATAAATATAATGTGCTAAATGAAAAGATTTTCATTCACAAATTCTTTTCACACATTCCATGTGCACGTATATTATAAACTCTAGCCAAGGTTCTCATCAAATATAATTAATAAAATATAATGTTAGTGATTCAACCTTGCAAGCGCATTGCACTCTTAGAAATCTAATACGTAATATAATAACCAATCTTTGAAAGTAAACAAATAATATAATATACAATAACGTATTTCATAAGAATATTGTAATTCCATTGTGCGCTTTATATGTTTAAAGTCACGAATAACTTTAGTAGCTGCCAAATAAATAATAATATTTTTCGACATCTGAATATTTTATAATAATGTGTAGAAGAAGTACTATACAAGATTTATTTATTTATTTTTAATGCAATTATAAAGTAGCAGTTTCTTTAACTAGGGTTTTTGTCAGATTAGGCCAGTCAAATATAGTTTTAAGACAACCTGTACAAACTATATTGCGAATCGTGAAAGCAAAAAGCAATGTCCTTTACAGTAAAGTTGCCACAGCGCAGGAGCATTCCTCAACTGTACTTAGTACATACTTATGTAAGTTCGAAACTAGAGCGGTTGCAATATATTTCAAATACATTACAGTCGTATCTTTGAAATAATGATTTGACATATTTCTCTTTATTGACAGCTAAATAAGCGAACAAGGTAACAAGTCCTGTGTTAGTATATTTGCCGCGAGAGAAGGGTAGGACACCAGAGAGATAAACGTCAAAACTGACTGATTTTTATCACTTTCTTGATTTATGAAACTAATGTACAAGCTTGGTACAAGCCGTACAAGAGGATAATTAAAAAAAGATATACGAGGGTTTACGCAAATCAGAACATAATTAAAACATAAAAATGTATGTAAATGTAACTAGTATGCATGCATAGCAAAAATGTATGTTCATTGTCATATTGTGTAGATTTTACTATCCCAAATAAGTCAGAACAATAAATACTTTCGGTATTCTATTGACATTGAAATAACACTTTAGCAACATTTAAATTGATTATACATCTATAGATACAATATAAATTTGCCTATTAAGAAAATGTCAAACAAATCGCAGACCAATTTAATCACAGATAATAATAAGATAATATAAATTAAGGAGCAAGTGTAGGATGTGATAGGTTAAATGTTGTATTATGAGTCATTTACTTTTACGGTGTTGTGGTATTTCAGTAGGACATTAGTCTAATTTAGACAATATTAACATAATCAATGTAGTTCCTGCCACTTGACTAGACCGTGAGTCACTTTACGATTTTAACCTCTCATCTTTGGGTTATAAAATACCTTGGATTGACAGTAAGTATATTCAATCGCATAAAAATATAACTTTGTTTAATTTTGAACTTGAATAATTTTAAATTTAAAGGTTTGGTTGCTTATTTGATAAAGTATACACGATTGTATTTAAAAAAAATAATAAATAAAAAATTGAAGCGATCTAGAAAATTAATTTTATTTAGAAAATAAGTTTCTTCAATTAAGTTTCAACAATAACATAAACAATATTAATGGTTAATAATAATAATTCATTATTAACCTTATTTTAATTCGTGCTCTTAAAGCTGTCCTTTACCGAGAATATGTATATTACAGTCTCTAAGTAGCAGTCATTTAACAATGCCATATAATGTAGGTGGCTTGATAAAATTATTGTTATAAGTGCCGCAGTTTTCGCAATGTCACTCCCGCGCAAGATAATTGTACGATCGACCAGTTATCTCACGTATTGCAAAACTGTCTGCACGGTTAAATTGTAAGGCATATTTACGACTTTGTATACTATACAGTTTAAATATATTTCTTATAGAGAGAATGCTGTCACAACTTTCCTAATTTCAAGTTATGTTTTTGTAAAGTGTAGCCTTTGTACAAACAAGGATATTCGTTCAATGTTCTTTGAGTCTATCGAGAAAGTTTAAGTCAGTATATTTTGCTTAAAATGTATTATTGTTTGATCAAATCAGGTCATTTTTTGTGGGATTATCTTGTCCATGTGGAATTAACACAAATAATGATGTAGAATATTCTAGAAGTTATAAGAGAAAATAACATTTCGTGATATACCGTGTTGATTTCCAGTAATTTCTGTTTCGCTTCTCCTCTTCCGTATCGATTGAGTGAAACTATTATTGCTTTATTCTCGGTAAATTCTTTTCTAAATAAAAATTTGAACAAGTTTCTGGACTATTACTATTGGTTGACTATTGGTTTTAGTATTAATGTTAACTGAAATTAAAGAGGAGTATAAAATCTAATATTTATTGCTTTTATAAACATGAGTATGATATTTTCCTCGTACTATGAGTAGTAAACTAACCATACATAAATCTTTTGAATATATTCCAATATCTAATAATGAAAAATCATCAATTACAGATACCATTCTCTACACAATACTTACTTTCATTAACATAGATTTATAGCCTATTTGTAGATCAAACTCACATTCTCTCGAGTGCATCGATCCGCTTTCCGCCTCCGTTATCAGGAATGCATCAGTTTTCACTGCTGTATCTCAACACCGGTCTTCCGTGCTGTTGATGCTCTTCCGATCTTTCTAGTTCTATGCCAATGTTATAGGTTTTTAATCTTTTACAAAAAATGTATGAATTTGAAAGAATAAATAAATCGTTTTTTTATTCCACAACGTCCATGTGCATGGTTTTTAAATTATAGTACCTAATAATACTAAGTAGGTACATAATATGGTTTATTACCTACTAGTCTGGGTAATCTGTGTTAAAATATAAGTTTCAACTCTGATTATGAGTATTAAACAGTAGGAAGACAATAAAATAATTTTCCTATTAATTCGTCATCAAGGTTGTTCGTCAATGTCAAAAACAAAAGTTGAATGGATAGTCATCACTTAAACCGTAATCTTTGATTTCAAATAAGCCTACTGACACATTATTATTTAAATACATTCGCGTTAAATTTAAAATCGCAGAAATTTAAATAAATAGTAGCAATTAATATACAATAAGGACAATTTATAACATGTCATTTAAATTTAAGTCTTATCTAATAAACTATTGATTACTTTATTGCGCATCAAAAATAACAGTTCCTCGATGATTTTGATTGCTGAATCACGACATGATGTCTCCACTAATAAGGTTATTTATTATGTCAGCCAATGGAAAATATACCATATACGTTACGATATAAGGTTGTTATTGGTGCGAATATGATTTTGCAAAATAGATGTTCACAAAATAATAGTTATTGGCCACTCAATTTGTTCCATTATAATCGTAAGCTTCTTTGCAATTTGATGTGATTGTTATTGAGTGAATTAAAAAGGTGTTTGATCTAGATTTCAGGTGATGTCGGTACTTTGTAGAGATTATAGTTACTTACATGTACTTACATATTTTCGCTTTCGTTGTATTAAAATTCTTTAAAACGTTTTGGGAGCTTTAAGCTGTCAGTTTAATCATATCAAAATTGTACAGTGGCTGTGCGTGTTGGAATTAATGCTGCATAAATTCTGTGTAGCGTTTTTAATGAACACGTGAATTTTTGTTTTATTTTCTTTATTGTTTGTTTTGTGTATGTGTAATTTTTTCCTTGTAAGTATATTTATTAAAAAAAATAACATGTAATAAAAATAATTCTATCAAACGAAAATGTTATTTTATGTTTTATAAATCCTGTACCTGATACTATAATAGTTGAGGTAATACATTTCCCACGCAGATGCCATTTATAATTAACTGTACGCACGTAAAGGAACGCTAAATTAAACTGATTGCTCGGACCGCATGTCAAATATGTACCGAATTCTCATTAATTATTTATAAAACTGTGTTTTATACGGATAGAAAACGTGTCACAAGTTTTTACATTCACCTTACATAGTGTAATTGATGTCCAAAAACATCTAAGACTTACAATACAGGTATTTAATCTGTTTGGACTCATTTCATGTGGGTAAATACTAAATTACTAATTTTACAGACTCATTATTAAGTTTTAGATTTCTCTATATTCAAAATTGAATGATTTAATAAAAATACACCAAATAAATTTAATTAATTATTAGTTTAAATTTAAACTTCAGACTTGACATGGACTTGACCAACGTAAGATGTAAGTTCAATTTGGCTTACAATAGAGTTAAGGAACTTTTTATATTGTTAACTAAATTCAAATATCCGTGATCTAACTTCTTAAATTTATTACAAACGTTAGATAAAGTCGTTGTGGAAACATTTATGTGGTAACTGAATTTTGGTGTAGGAAGTACATGAAGCGATAATGAAATCCCTTGCGAAAGATCAAATTTAATCATAATTTACTTAATAGCTGACAAATTTTGTAAGAAAATAAAATTAAAAATTGCAATTGGAAAAAATTATCTAGAGCAGAGCAAAAATGTAAGCGTTTTATGTAATAATTCAGTAGGCCGCTCTATTACACTTTCATAATCGTCAAATATTTGTTAATTGTGACTGGTAATCGAAGAGTAATTAACTCTGTGGCGGTTTACAAGAAAGATTCTATGAATTTATGGCGTAAAATTAAAAAAGCAACTGTAATTACAGACTTTTACCAAATGTTTATTTTATACAATTAAGCTGTTTTAATAGACTTTTATAGAATCACAAGTTTTTTTCAGTAGATGTGGGAGTTTCATATCATTGAATTGTATCATTAGTTTTGTATTGTTTTAGAAGAAAACTAATAATTTAATTGTTTAAAGATTTTCTAAATACTGCAGCCTTATTTAATTTTAAAGTCCACAATTTTAAAAATACCTAATTTTAACACGTTTTATAAACAAAGAGCCATATAAGATCTATTACGTAGTATGCTTACATTATGTAGGAGGATTATATTATAAATCGAGCTTTTTTTTTTTTTTTTTTTATAGTAACCCTAGCAATAGGGCAGGCGACTCACTTGGTGGTAGGTGATAGACGCCGCCCATGACGATCACAGCGTTGGGAACACTGCGATCGTATTGCCGGCTTTAAGGTGGAAGTTGGTTTTTCAGGAAGGTGTAGGCTCTTTGCTTGAAGGTTCCCATGTCATATTGGTTGGGGAACACGGAAGGTGGTAAATTGTTCCACAAGAGTGTAGCACGGGGTAGGAAATGACGTGCGAAACGCACGGTTGTCGAGCGCCATGCATCCAGGTGGTGTGGATGATATTTTTGCTTGTGTCGGGCAGTGCGGTGGTGGAATTGTGCAGGTGGTATTAAGGCAAATAATTCCTCAGAACACTCCCCGTTGTATATGCGATAAAATACGCACAGAGACGCAACATCGCGCCTCAAAGCCAGAGGGTCCAGCCGATCGGTGAGCTCAGGTAGATCGACAATGCGGCAGGCACGACGCTGAAGGCGGTCAAAAGGAAGTAACTGATACTGGGGTGCTCCAGCCCATAGGTGAGAGCAGTACTCCGTGTGTGGCCGAACTTGGGCCTTGTAGAGTAGTAGGCGATGAGCTGGCGTGAAGTACTGTCTCGCTCTAGCGAGCACCCCAAGTTTCTTTGAGGCTAATTTAGCCTTGTCTTCCAGATGACCGCGGAATTGTACGTCACTCGCAATGTCGATACCGAGAATTCCGATACAAGGCGTGGCTTTGAGAGGAGTGCTCTGGAATGTAGGTGACACTGCAAAAGACCTCTTTTTAGCTGAGAATACGCAAATAATAACGGGAATACGCAAAGCTTTTCACCTTCATAAGTTTTAGTTTAACCTTTATGAATAAAAATAAATCTTATCTCAAAGGGGCGGGCTGCAAGCGGATTTATAATCGTAAAACAACAACTTCGTGAAGTTTTGTATTGTTGATACTAATATTATGTACATACGGAAGCTTAGACGGATATAGCCTTGTGTTATTTTAATGTATGTTTTCGATGCAAGAGGCTCATTAATAAATGATACAGCTTCTAGAAGTGAAGGAACGTGTTACTTTAGTAGGTAGGTTGTAAGGTATTTCTTAATAAATAGGGGTCTAGACTCACTAGGTATGTTGATATTTTTCGTATCAAATAAAAAAGAATGTAATTTGGAATGCCTCTAATAGATACCTAAACAAGTGACCGTGGCGGAATGTGTAAAAATAGTTTTAACAAACTGTTTATTATGCAAGTTGCTTTGTTTGCTTTTTGTAGGGTATCAGGTACTGAACTTATTAAATATCAGAAAAAAAATAATGATTGTGTTTATCATAATCTCAAATTTAATATCAATGCATCGCCTCACAACTATTTTAATTCACGATCTCGAAACGAAACATCCGTTTGGCTTTTGAACTTTTGACATCATCACGTTACGTGTTTTCAGTAATAAGATGTAACTTTCGACCTTCCAAGGACGCCATCTTGAAAAGCTATGACAAATCAGCGCAAAGCAAGGTCGGTGCACCGGTTTACAAACTGGAGCTCTTATAAATCAAGCTATTATGCAAACATGTCACTTATAACAATCTACTTTAAACTAGATTTCGTTATCTTTCTATTAAGTTTTGTTTTTAAATTGAATAGGTGTGCAATATAAGTTTTATGAATGAATGTTGTCTGAAACTAATAATTGTCATTGTATTTTTAATGTTGGCAATAATTAATTTTGTTGTTCATTTGTTATGTTATTAATACTAGTATCAGTTTACGCGAAATGTTTGCATCAATATTTTATGCTAAAATCGAGTTTAGTGAACACTTATAAATTATTGGAATGTGAAAATATTTATTTTATAGGATTAGTCTCGTGCGAAATTGAATGGTTGAAATTGGGTTGAAATAAACGGGTTGGAACTCTTCAGAGTATCTCGTTTTATATCTTTTGTGTAGATTTTACACTTTTTGTATTGTTTTTGATGGATAATATAAACAAAGACGTTTAAAATAACACAATAACAACTGAACTTTTCTGAGAAGTAAGGATAAATATTCACAAAGTTCTCTATATAATATCTGTGTCACTGAATACAGTTGTATATTTTTGAAAGAGCACGGATATAAAGGAAATGTATGTGGTAACAACATTACCTTTGCTATTCAATACAAAACTATATTCTAGTATGAATCCTTACTCTATGTAACAGACAAAAACGTGCTTCCCATACACACGTGACGATTCCATGTGACGCGCGCGTTTTTGACCCACAAACAAAACTAAATTTAGCCTCTATGCCATTGAAATAAGGGTCAAGAAAGATCTGGGAGTACGCCTGCGTCACGTAAGGACGTATGCAAGAGCGTATGAGAAGACTACACAAACACGGCCTACATACACAAAAATGTCAACATCGTGTTTGCAACGTATAATGTTAATGGTTATAATATCTTTGTTTCAGGTAATTGACACTGCTATGATGGATCGAGTTGCTTGTGGTAAATTACTTTGAAGCGCGTTCGTTGGTTGTTTATGGCGGCTCTTTTTTAAAGCACGTTGTAAACTGCAATATATGTTGTAGGTAATTTTTTACGATAAAATATATGTAGGTACAATATGTAATATATACAACATGTAACAGAAGTAGGTATGCACTTCCTTAAACATATTTTTTACAAGAAATACGTATCTATAGTTTGGTAATCTTATCTGAAACCAATCGAGTGGAATAGAAAATAATACTTATTAGAATATTTTATTTAATTTATAAAAAAATGTGTTTGACAAAATCTATTAGCCACTCTTAATAAGCCTCTATTTTTTTTTAGGTCGCGTTGGTTCAAAAGATACTACATACATACATCATCATCATCATGTATTTAAAAAATTGTCACAACCAATTGTTATGTTTGACAAAAAATATAACTTGAAATGATTGATGTCGTTTTTATGGCCCAATTTTTTAAATTAGAGATATAAAAAAAAGTCCAAATTATTAATGTTAATAATTTATGTGAGTAAACTTGAATATGAATTAATATTAATTCATATTAATTCACATTAGCTCCATAAACAACGATAATTTATTGTTTGTCATGTCATATGTTTTTTTCAATAATTGTCCATATCCTGGTCATATAATAAATTGATATAGTTATATCAATTATAATTCATAAAAAATAATACGGAACCAACCACGGATATGGAATTCACTTGCATATAACCTTCGTGCAATGAAGGTTACACTAGTTCTTATTGAGCCTTTCACCTAAATCTCAAGGCGTGGCAATGAAAACTACAAAACATGGTATTATGTTTTATCTTACGCAATCCTTAATCTATGATAAATTGATACGTATTCCTATAACATTAGTTGTCTATGAAATTCATTATATATTACTAGCTGCGCTCCGCGGTTTCACCCGCGTGGCTCCGCTCCTCGACAGGAGACAACAGGCTCCTCAAGACCAACGTCTTAGCTTGATGATTAGCCTATAGCCTTCCTCGATGAATGGGCTATCTAACACCGAAAAAATTTTTCGATTAGTTCCCGAGATTAGCGCGTTAAAAACAAACAAACTCTTCAGCTTTATAATATTAGTAGTATAGATTACTAGACAAAAGATATGCATCAAAACCAGAAAATAATAAAACAGCATGCGCAGTAAAAGCCTCATAGAGCAGCAAATTCCAATTTGAAATAGAACAGAATTGCCCCCTGTAAAAAATAGCTAAATTAGTCGCGGAGCTTTTTGTCCAGGGACATATAAGCGTTCTAATTATGTGTAGGTTTGGACCAGTTTTTCAAAAGTTTCCGCGTGGCAACCCTCTTAAGGCGTGTCTTGGCAAGGCCGACTACGTTCACTCGAGCTAGCCCAGTTATACATCGCCTAAGGTATTTATTGGTAATGCTGAATTTTGTTCCATGTACCAATCGCAATTAGAATGGGCTTCTAGAAATTTCTGTGATAATATTATTGTAGAGCTCGATCAATAAATCAAGATTATTTTTATTAAATATTTTATATTAAATTTAATGCATTTATTATTTATGAGCTATGCAAATGGAAAACAGAACTGTTTATAGCCGTTTATATTTATACTTTAAGTAGCTATTTTGAAGATGAATGATGACGAACTAAGGGGTCAGGCAGGTAGTTAGGAACATAAAGAAAATCAGCCGGGTTAATGTCCACACTGACTGGTCCAAATGAAAGGTCAATCTCAAATAAACCAAGAGTGCAATGAGGAAGTCAATATAAACTGGATTCCATCGACATACGAGTAATTACCAGAGTTATTACTCGAAATGTTATGGTTTTTACCCGGACGTCACTGCGTTTTATTGTGTGTATATGGATGATAAAATTGTAACGTATTAATAATTTAAATTTATGTTTTTGTTGCTTTTTAATTATGTGACAGCCTTTTTACAAGTTTGTAAGAATGTGACTGCTGTTTAAGTTCTTAATTAAGTGTTATTTATTGATCCAGACAGAAAAGGGGCAATGATTCATAAGCCAATGTAAATAAATTAAAAATTTTCCACTACACATAACTACGAAGCAGTTCTGTTTTAAACTTTATTTTACATCAAATATTCACCTCATTAAAAGCTTATTTTATCTATTCCAATTGCTCTACATTTCTACATAATACTAATAGTTTTAAAATTGACTTTTAATCATAGTTCAAATAATATAATGATCAACTCGTGCGTTATGTCATGACGATGTAAGTTCACTTTCACTGCGAACTTGACACTGAGTTCCTATATAACCGAGCTGCATTTGCATAGGTGCTTAGGGTTAAAAAGTCACATCATAAATTCGTGTCTAGCTTTCGATTTTATCTTGAATACGTGTGGGTTTTTCAGATTTAATCTTTGCGTTCTTAAATAATGATTTTTAGCAGTATTTTAATGCTATATGCGTTTTAGAAATGATATCAAGTATTGGTTAAAAAATATTAAAAGATACCTTCGGAAAACACTGAATCGTAACACTTGCATATTTAAATGGAAAGATTGCATCAAAATTATGTATTATTTAATTGATATAATCAATGCATATTAATTTAAAATTTCGCAAGAGTGATTTCTAAATGTGCATATTAAACATCGATATGTATTGGATGTCTTCAAACAGCAATTTAAATGGAAATTTAATAGATTGTGATGTTTCTTAATAGACGCTATTTGGATGAAGGGTAAGGATGTATGCGTAGGCGCATATCCTTGTAGCAAGCGCGTAGGCTTCTACACATGAGCGGCGGATGTTCGAAATAACATTTAGTGAGGATATTTATCAATGTTGTATAAATATCATTTTATAGATCGTGAGAATTATTAATAGACTAGAGAAAATCATGTTTTTAAGTTATAATTTCTAGTTTTTTATAATGTCAAGATACAATCCTTAATTAATGAGACATTCATAAGCTTTTAATCGTCTTTGCCCTTTTGCATTGCTTATGGGTAGATTCTATTATCACATACAATAATATAAATAAAATATAATTCTACTGGAGAGAGAACTTACATAATTCTCCTTTTTATTTATATACTTTCAAAAATAAATTTCAATAATAAAAGAAATCCTCAAGTCTTTTATACTGTACTAGCTTCCCGCCCGCGGCTTCGCCCGCTTTGTCTAAAACCTAATGAATTATATACTAAAACCTTCCTCTTGAATTACTCTATCTATTAAAAAAAACCGCATCAAAATCCATTGCGTAGTTTTAAAGATTTAAGCATACAAAGGGACATAGGGACAGAGAAAGCGACTTTGTTTTATACTATATTGTAGTGATTAATCACTCAAGCAGAAGCCGTCGATTTCAATCCATTGTTAGAGGTTTTATAATAATATCTATCAATATCAGTTTTTCAAACACCATTTTTTCTTTACCGTCACTTAATATTATTGGACATTTGCACAATATCTGACCTATTCTATTGGATTTGTTTTTTGATTCGTTCTGCTTCACTTATATTTCAGTCTAACTTACAATCTAGTTTAAAATGTTGTATCAGACACATTTAATCTAGTCTATATTTGAAAGCTTAAGGCCAGAAGAGATAACATTGAAATATTAATATCACCTTGTCAATAATTTAGTGCCTTGGAAAAGTTTTTGCGGTATACATTCAAATATAATGTAGGACAGAACAATTATGTTATTGTCTATGTAGATATTTTTGCCTTCTTGGGAAAATGGTTTTAGTTACAACAATTTTAAATGACTGGTTGTGGTTAACTTGTCGCTTCAAATCAATAAGGATGTTTAAATGATTAAACAAAGCAGTTTAGCAGCAGCTGGTTGGAACATAATATTTAAATGTCCTTTATTAAAACATTAAAAAGGTTTCCGATAGCTTTCAACTTCCTGGTTATATAAGCTGTAATTGTTAAATTCGACATTCAAACTAACATTTAAAGAACGATATAATAATTCTATGATGATAGTGTTATGATATTTAAGATCGGATCTATTATATAACAGACGCGCGTTGAATTAGAAAATCGTCAAATATTTTATCTGACATTGCGAGGAGATTGCCCGCACCTGCTCTTACACAACAAACGCACTAACGAGCTATTGTCTCAAAAAGAAGGGATATTATTAGCCACTTCCGTCTTCACAGTTGTATTTCACTTGTATTTATTCCATTATAGACTGTTTGGCTGATTGTTTTGCATTGTTTGGGAAATAAATTGACGACGCGTCATGGCACGGGGCATTCAGTCGGACCAAGGTTTAGATGGCCGTTGCTTCCTTCAGTTTCTTCGTCGGACAGCACAATGGGCGGCGGCCTTTGTTACGATGTTCTATGGCCAATAAAGTGTTATCTCAATGTCATCAGAATACGCCAATCAATCCCATGGCTCGGACCGAGAGATTTATGACCGGAACGCGGTGGTATCATGACAAAGTACCTCTTGATAGATGTTGAATATCTTTTATGCAAAATAAAGCTTGCAAATCTCTTTGAAGAGAAGCAAATGATCGTGACTTGAAGCGTGACAATCAAGTTAATGTACAAAGCGGAGAGTTTCAGATCAGATGTAATGGTTTTGAGATGATAAATGCTTTAAGATGCGCCAAGAGGGATTCGCCCAATCATTGATATATTAAGATAAAATGCATGGAGCAAGAATTCATAACATTTAAATAAATATTACACATACATACATTCCTTACAAACTGTTGTTCTTATTTTCTTATGTAAATTGTTTTTCAATGTGCCGATGTCCTACATGATTTTGGCATCGTTTTTGATGCTTCTGAATTATTCAATATGTGTCCTTCATATTGTTGACATTTTTGTCTCGATTTACCGTTAATATTTGTGCAAATTCCTCTTGTCATTATTTTGGAATGTACGAAAAATAAATGAACGGGTGCACTACCCTCGCAGGGTGGGTCAAAGAAAAAGGGTGGAAAAAAGAAAAACCATAGAGATAAAGAAGCGGGTGCAAATGCGCCTTCCGATGTTACCACCTCACAGCAACGGTCTGAAGAGGGTTGGACCGTTGTAGGGAAGCGCAATAGGAAAAAAAAAAAGAAGCGAAACGGCCAGCAAACCCGGAAGGTTAGGAAGCTCCGGGTTCCCTCTACGTCGGCGGTGGTGATAGCAATCCAGCCGGGTGCTGAGGACCGTGGTATTAGCTTTGCCTCGGTGCTGAAGGAGGCCAAAGCCAAAATTGACCTAGCCGAAATCGGCATAAGTGCGGTTCGCTTTAGGCGATCCGCCACTGGTGCTCGCATTTTAGAGGTTCCCGGCGCCGCTAGCTCGGAGCAGGCCGATGTGCTGGCGGTCAAACTGAGGGAGGTCTTAGACAGCGAAGTGGTTAAGGTGTCCAGGCCAGTGATGAGCGAAGAGCTGCGTATTACTGGGCTCGACGACTCAACTTCAGCGGACGAGGTTGCAGAGGCCGTGTGTCGGGTCGGGGAATGCTCCGCAGAGCAAGTTAAGTGCACAGGCTTGCGATCTGGACCTAGGGGCATTGTTACGGCCTGGATCAGCTGCCCGGTGGCAGCTGCAAAAAAGCTTTCAAAAGCGGGCCGCATTCAAGTTGGATGGACCTCGGCCATGGTGCGTTTGAATGATCCGAAGCCCCTGCGCTGCTTCAGATGTCTAGAAGTGGGGCATGTCAAGGCCCTATGCTCTTCTACAGTGGACCGCAGCACTATCTGCTATCGTTGTGGGGATATCGGACACAAAGCTGGCCAGTGCACTGCCACGGCCGCACGTTGTGTTCTTTGTGCGGAGGCAAACCGTCCGGCGGATCACCGGCTTGGGAGCAAAGCCTGTAAAACTAAGGCTAAGAAAGGAAAGCAGGCGCGTGATGGCTCGGAGGCCCCCTCACTCGCTGCTCCGGCACCCACTGAGGCGCCGACTGTTGAGGCAGCGGCTATGGAGACATAATAATGTCTTCACTTCAAATGATCCAGGTGAACCTCAACCACTGTGCCAGGGCGCAGGATCTCCTGTACCAGAGCATGGCAGAGTGGGCTATTGATATGGCAGTGATTTCAGAGCCGTACACTGTGCCCTCACGGAGCAACTGTGCAGGAGATCTGGACGGCGTAGTCATGCTGATGGCGCGGGGTGGAGTGGAGCTCGAGAGGATAGTGAGGCGAAGAGGCTGTGTGGCGGCTTCGTTTGGTTCTGGCATTGTTGTTGGAGTATATTTTTCACCCAACCGCCGCCTCTCTGAGTTTGAGCAATTCCTAGACGAGGTGAAACAGGTGCTTGATCTCGCACATCCCCAACCAGTGCTATTGGCCGGAGACTTTAACGCCAAATCCGTAGCGTGGGGATCTCCTATGAGCGATGCGCGTGGTGTGGTGCTCGAGGATTGGGCGGCTTCTTCCGGATTGTCCCTCCTTAATCAAGGGTCTGTACTCACATGCGTGCGGCAGAGGGGCGGCTCCATCGTTGATCTGACGTTTGCGAGCCCGTCTC
>CAJQZM010034274.1:0-40187 GCA_907164665.1 Colias nastes
TTTTTGGGGTGTATTTCTTGCACATCAGAGACGCCTTTTTTATAGCCTACTCTCTTGTCAAGGACAATTTTTTTTTTTATTTTTAGCTACTGTGTGGACGTAACAGGCAGGAGACGTGCGCAACACTTCTATTCATTCATATTTATATGATCTGATCTGAAGTATATGTCTCAATATATTATGTCGATTAAATTTTTAATTTTTTTTTTTAACATGGAGTACCTATACATATATATATCTAGGGGAACCAAGTTTTAGATTATTAGATTAGACCTCTAGCGTCATCAAAATTTAATTTAAAATTACAGGTCTCATACAAACTCCCATCCCCTAGTTTAAGGGGTTGGGGGATGAAAGTTACAAGTTTTATAATTTTTTTGTTGTTTGTGTGCTAATACTAGCTTATATACAAAATTTCAGCTTTCTAGGACATTAGGAAATACCTTAAGAATTTTGATGATCATCAGTGAGTCAGTGACGAAATTAGCGTTTTTTAGATATAAATAAAATCTGAAGTATAAAAGCTAATGTAATTAAAACTTAATATGTTCAATAAGTCCGCTATTGACAATATATCCCGAAAATTTTGTTGATCTAGCATAATCCAAACCCAAGTTATGAGGGTTCAAAAAAACGTCGAAGCGCTTCGAGAAAAGGTAGGTAGTGCCCGTGCGCTTCGCTTTCGCTTGGCTCGTCTTGGCGGGGGCACTACCGTGCCCCCAGATAAACAGTTGGATAATCGTACTTAGTTTTAACCTTGTTGTAAACTCCTAACACTTAAGTTCTGATTAATTATTCTGTATTAATCTCATTCTATCGCAAATACGAATATACATATTTCAAAATATCTACAATGTACAGAATTTATAGTATTATTTTTAGCTATACAGGGTGTCCCACAGTCGGTATACTAAGCTCAAAGGAGGTTTTAGTTTTGCATACGCTGAGTAAGTACGTAAAAAACTTATAAAATTCCAGACACATTTTTTTTTTTTCAAATAGATGAATTCTTAAAACTCTATATGTACACCCGCCAAACTTTGTCACCCGCACATGAGGTATCGTTTAAGATTATGTTTTCATAGACAAAATGCTCACATTAGCGACGCGGTATATGCCAGCTACGCGAAGCTAGAGAAGAAAACATGGATTTTGAGGAAAAATTTGGTTAAAAATTTTTGACGTAATTTTCTTGTTTAAGTATTTTTTTACGTGATCAGTATATGCAAAACTACAAGTCCCTTTGCGCAGTATACCGATAGTGGGACACCCTGTATAGTACCTATTGATAGATAATAATCGTTATATCCCCTCCCGCAATCTCTAAGCGACACAAAAGAGCACTCTACGTAAGAATTCATCTCATACAAAAACATTTCCGATTCACCTGACTCTAAACATCTTACTTACTTACTCTAACGTATTGGAAACATTTCTGATGTACTTAATTCCAGTAATGTCTCCTGGTGGAATTCGTGCATTTGTTGATCAACTCTTTCATTCATCTTACTTAACGAGATGCGAAGGTGTTGAAATCCGATCTTTGTTAAAACATGTTTTTTAAAAAAATATTAACAAAAGAAGAAAAGTAAAATAAACTCTAACTCTAAATACTTTATTTTTGTAATGCCAATTAGATTCGCACATTAACATTAGAGTTATGGTACCTATTTGTTGAAGATTACAGCGCTATAAATGAGAAAAAAGTTGGTACACCAAGAGCCCAGCGTTAACCCAAAAAAGCTACAAAGTTGCAGGCATAGATACTTGCAACTTTGAAGCTTTCTTTTTATCTTTTTCACAAAAGCGCAACACCATTATGAAAATAAAATTGATTGGCACTTGAAGCTTAAATTTATACTCAACTAACTCAGCATTTTACATTGAAACGAAACACTCATTACATTTAGTAACTCCCACTTTAAATTGATACAGATACATTACAAAATTTCCGATTCCACGTAACAATTTACGATTCAAAATGCCAATCGTAAAATTGCGACATGTCTTTGAGTATGATGAAAGTATGTGATGACAACCTCGGAACGAATGCCGATTAAAAACACCAAAACAAAGGGTTTTCTTTCCGATTAAAATCGCTGTTAGCAGAGTTTTAGCCGGCGACTCGTGAAAGCTTCCTTTTTCGAACAAAATATCTGGAATTGACAGCTCTCCTTTGTTAGATATTCAGACGTAGCTTGTACAAATTTGATATTACGCTAATGTTTTTTTAATGTATTTCATGTTCATAATCATTTTTTAATATTAGCATTTTAAACGTGTTTTTTCTCAGCATAAAGCTGAGTGATGTTATTTTGAAGATAGGTAAGTAATAAGTATAGTTATTTTATCCTAGGATTAGGTTATTAATTTCCCATTAATTTGTTCTATCTCTCTCATTTATTAATTCAAAGTTAAAAAAGTGTTTTAGTAAAAAAGTTATGTACCTAGTTTACTTACTTTCATTCGATAAATCATACAAAATATGAATTCAATTAATTATATGCAGTCATAATTATGTGTTTTGAAAGTATGATATAAATATGATCAGATATAGTTATCAATTACCTATTGAATGTATATTCATATTCACTGTAACATTGTGGTCATTTTATCCATAAACACTCAATTGATTCTATATTATCTATGCTATTACTACGAGACTTTAATCAAACTACCCCTGTGTGTGACGTAGGTACATCAAAATGGATGGTAATAATAAGATACAGAATCAATATTGAAAGCTCGCAACGAGTTTCTAGAGAAAATTATTAGTTTATAAAATTACTAGCTTTCCGCCGGCGGCTCCGCCCGCGGTTTCAAAGAAAAACTCGCATAGTTCCCGTTCCCGTGGAATTTCCGGGATAAAACCTATCCTATATTACTCGTGGATAATTTAGCTTTCGAATGGTGAAAGAATTTTTAAAATCGGTCCAGTAGTTTATGAGCCTATTCATTACAATCAAACAAACAAACAAACAAAGTTTTCCTCTTTATAATATTAGTGTAGATTACACAATAAAACATGTTAATAAATTAAATAAATTTGTTTTATTTATCAATCAAGAATAGCAATAGGAAAAACATAACTCCGTTGACCTGAATTAGGTACGAGTAAGAACAGGTCTTTTCCCTTCCAACTTTGAGTTATGTCATACAGGATTTTTTATTACTTTACTTAAGTACATACATCTTGAGTGATCTATTATCATACAAAAGGTTGTGTGACTGCTCATTACTTATTTCACTTCATAAACATAATATATACATAGTAGGTACTACAATTCCCATAGTTTTTGTCCGTACATTGCAAACGTTCTAATTTTCTAGAGAGGATGGCACAGATGTATCGGTTCTCTGTAAACAATAGTTTTGGACTATAGATGACTTAAACCAGCTGGGACGGGATTGGCCTACGTCGTCAGGAAGTTATGGTAGCTTAAGAGGTAGGTATTCACATTTAGTGAATACCTACCTCTGAATTCTAGGTTTATGTTGTTATTGACATCTCTATTAAATAAGTGAGTATAGTTTGATTGTGAATATTAAATTTTTGCACATTACAAATAGGTACAGGATTATATCAGGTTTAAATTTGCATTTACAATAATTAATAGTCGTAATTAGGTTAAAATGTCAATGAAGATTTCTATGTGGAACTAGGTACATTATGAAACATCTTATTAATCAGAATGTTAACAAAATTATAAGTTTTTAAAGTCGTAAAAGGATTAAAAGATTTCGTTAAAAATACTGTTTTCCTATCTACACAATACTTCGATGTCTATAACAGTTAAATATATCTGCAAATCTGCGGTTACATATTAACTTTTAATACTAATTAACTAGTAGGTAATTACTATGCATTTGCGGTTTATACAAGCCTGCATTCGTAGTTGTTGTTTAAACATCTACTAAAATTATTTGGCTAAAATTTAATACCTACTATAAATTATGGACTGTAACATTTCTCTGAATTTGAATAAATAGTTCCCCGAAAATTTATAAAATTAGAAATTTAAATAACTTTTTACGAGTGTTCCTAAAAGTAGTTGTGATTCATCACAAGTTATGTTCATATTTTTAAATCATTATTAAAATTCTATTTAAAAATTACCATATTAAAAAAAGTCAACCGCTTTACAATTTCAACCTTCTTATTTACTCCATAAGAAATAAAAAGAATAAAGTTTTTTCATTACTTCCTTTACCAACACGTCTTGAAGTACGAGCAAATATTGAGATATAAAAAAATATATTGATAAACCAAAAACTCATTACACTGAGGGAGGGTCGCAGGGTGTCCATAAATCGACCTCAAGTATAATGCCATAAGTTCAATATCAAATAAAATAGGCATGACGAAAGATTTTGAAATCCTCTTCCATAATGTGTGTATACGTTAACTATACAAGAAAAACCCTATATTTCGGTAATATACTTAAATTTAACGAAGATAAAAGCCATTTTTCAAAAAATATTTATTAACTGTGCCAAAACAGCTCGCAGGTGTCATGGCGTAGGCGTGACGTCACTCTTTAGTAAATACGTAATTATTTGTACGCATTGCGAAGAAAATTAAAAAAATATTTATTTAATATGTGTTATAGAAACGAATTTCAAAGTTTATAAGTGGTGTGCAGTGTTGCAGTGTGAAACCACATAAAAATAATGCTCAAAAATGTGTTAGTAATTATTTCAAGCGAGAAAATAATAAGAAATGATTGTATAAAGTTGGCGCGGAGAACCCCGAACCACGTATTCGTGAATTCACAATTATATTTCTGTTCTGAGTCGATAAAGCATACGTGAAACAATAGAAAATAAATAAAAATGCGTATTCTCAACATATTCATAACAACAAAACACATCTGACGTGAGCTGTTTACATAAGCGTGACGTCACGCGTGTTTTAGTCAAAATGGCCAACTGCAGAATTTCAATGTTTTATTTTATTGATAATCTCATTAATCTTAATGTTTTTAAGATTTCTAAGTCACTATATTTAATTTATTTATTATACATTTTCCCTTAAAAACACTAATACGATCATTTATGGATACTGTCGTCATGCCTATTAACACATCTTAGAAAAGATAAATCTATACAGATAATAAAATTATATACAAGGACATTAATACACAGATTATTTATCAAAGGACATTTATACAGAGATTATTTCATTAATTAGTATTGTTGAGTAGAATCACGTTAAGAATCACATCAATAGAAGGCCTCTATGTATAGCTAAATGTAACATTGAAATAAAAAACAGAAAAGTTAAATTAACAAGCAGTTGTCCGCTGCTTAGGTTAAGTTAAAGAAAGGTAATCTTTATCGTTTAGTACCTAAAACCACGATTTAATAACTTAAAGGTCGATTGCGTAGTTAAAACAGAAAAAAAAATAAATTGAACTTACCGTATTATACGTAAGAGAACTTTTTTCATGTCACATTCATCTGAGCGAACATCATGGGACAAATAAAATTTTAACAACGCGAAAATGGCGATACGAAATTTTCCCGCCTGAATAAATAATAAAGAGATAATCCTCATGAATCTTTTTAAACCAACATTTTGCAGAGTTATAATCAAATTCGGCTTCGTTCGTGATATATTTGGGGATTATTTATCTGTATATATTACAGCTTACTGTTAGAAATTGTTATAATCTGTGGCCTTGTGGCATAAACAAACGATGTTCCTTATTTAAATTCAGAACATACATGTGATGTGAATAAACATCTGGAATTATGATCAAACTACCACCGTACCGTACAGTTGACAAGTTATTGTGATTACTCAAGTATTTTATGTCGTTAAAAATAGTTAAAAGTGTTATTTTTTCTTAAAAATTTGTGAGTTAATGTGTGTAGTGCTTATTGACGTTAAAAGTGCACCATAAGTGATCCCCAATAAACAATAAAGGTACAATCCGTGAAAAAATATTCCTACTTGAATATAAATCTACCGTTCGATCATCGACAAAGCAGCTTCACGGCAAAACGCGTAAGCGCCGCGATATGCATGGCGCTTAAGACCTTTTCGACGCCGCCTCACTGTTTGAATGCTTACGGTCTGTGAAACTAAATAGAACTTTGCTATTCTGTAATCTGTTTAATAAGTCCATACTAATTACTAAATACAATTTATAATGCAGTGCTTAGCATGTCCACAACTAATTGACCGTCGTGAACTTATTATATGCGTGGCTTGTAAGGGTACATATCATTATCAATGCGTGAATATTTCTTCTGTGTATTATCGTGAAAAGGTTTCGGAACTTAAAAAGTATTGGAAATGCCCTGGTTGCGAGAATATCGCAGCGCGCCCTCGCCGAAACGATAATACACCAGTACGCCGCGTCCTGGATTCAACCCATGACATTTCAGTAATGTCCTGCGACAATGAAACATTAGCGAAACCTCAACATCTTGACCCGCATTCTATTCCATACAGTGAATTCGGTCAACTGCTCGATATAAAACTGCAGAATATAGTCGAGACAATTTCTGAAAAAGTATTAATCGCCATAAAGTCAGAAATAAACACCGCCTTAGATAAACTTCGATCAGAATTCACACAAACAACCGATTTCCTGGCTGACGAGCAAAGAGAATTAAAGTCTAAACTGACGTCTGTCTCTAAAACTTTAAAAGAGGTCCAGACTGAGAACGCGCGTTTACGGGAATCCGTCATAAAATTAAACTCGAAAATAGAGACCATAGATAACATTTCCAGATCTTGTAATCTTGAGATTCACTCTGTACCCGAGCGAAAAGACGAGAACACTGTTGCTCTATTCAAAAAACTCTGTGAGGTGTGTAAAATACAATGCGATGACCCATCAATTCGCGCCTGCCGTCGTGTTACTAGGACGCAATCTTCTCCACGACCTCGTAATATTCTAGTTACGCTTGGATCTTCGCGTCAGCGAGATGAAATCATTTCTGCTATTCACCGTCACAACAAAAATCACCCTAATGACCACATAAACTCATCCCACCTGGGTATAGAAGGTTCACCTGCCAAAATTTATGTAGCTGAGCATTTATCACCTGAAATGAAATACCTTTACTACGAAACTAGACGGACAGCGAAAATAAAATCTTTTAAATTTGTCTGGGTTCGCTTTGGAAAGATTTACGTACGTCGAAATGAGTCATCTAACGCTATTTTAATAAAAAACATTGACGCTCTCAGTGCACTTTAGTTTTAATCTAACTCACACGGACTTATGTACAATGTTGTCATTTTATTTTTTCTATTTTATGGACGTATTTTATCAAAATGTAAATAGGATAAGATCTAAAACTAAGGACATTTATCTTAATATCTTAAGTAACGACTACGACATCATCTGTTTAACCGAAACAAATTTAAACGACTCTATAAATGACAACGAATTGTTCGATGATCGCTATATCATTTATCGAAGAGATAGATACACAACGAATATTACAAAGAAAGAGGGTGGAGGAATTTTAATTGCTATAAATAAAAGGCTTAATGTAGTTCGTAAGTATCAATGGGAAAGTGAGATTGAAGATCTTTGGGTGACGATTATCCCATCCCAATCAAATAATATGCGTATACATTTATGTTTATGTTACTTACCACCAGATTTAACTTTACCCTATATCAAAAGTTTTTATCAATCTATTCATAATATAGTTCTTCAATCTCATAATACTGACGAATTTATATGCCTTGGTGACTTTAATACTACTAATATTGATTGGCTGAAAAGCTCCGATAATTTCTCACTATTACCTTCTAATCCACGGGATCAAAAAGCTAACCTTCTCTTAGAAACTATTAATCTTTGCAATTTTTACCAATTTAATCATATTAAGAACATTAATAATCGTTATCTTGACTTAGTCTTATCAACAATAACTAGTGTTTCAGTAAATGATGCAGACCCCATAAGCCGAGTTGACCGTCACCATCCCGCATTGTCAGTTACTGTAAATTATACAGTTAATCACTACCCATTACCCCGCTTCAAACAACCTAAGCGTCCCAATTTTAATAAGTGTAATTTCTCGCGTGCTCGGTATGAAGTTTCTCAAATTGAATGGAACAACGTGCTTTGTTCCAACGATATTGACGTCAACGTCGATATATTTTACGGCATAATAAATAAAATCATTCACGATACATGCCCTTTAACATCCAAAAGAACCGATGAATTTCCCTTATGGTTTACGCCTGCATTGAAACGATGTGTTCGTGAAAAATTAAAGTTCCACAAAAAATTTAAAAAGTTTAAAAATCCACGCGATTACGATACATACTCTCTATTACGTCGTCGCAGTAAATTGCTTATTTCTAAATCTTATAATAACTTTATCTCCTCAATTGAAAGTGCCTTGCAGGATAATATTAAATGTTTTTGGCGGTACGTTAATGATAAGAAATCTTCCAAGTCCTCAATTCCTAAGACGATGAAGTATGGTGATCTGGCATGTTCTGATAGTAGGGGGATATGTGAGTTGTTTTCTAATTATTTTAATTCTGTTTATCAAGGCGCGCAATCCTCCACTTCATCATTTACCGATAATACAATCTCTGCATCTTTAAGCAACTCTGTACTCAACAACATCGTAGTCAGTAAGCAGAAGATTATTACAACAATTCGAAAACTTGATGTGCGTAAGGGAGCAGGACCAGATGGAATACCACCCCTCTTTATAAAAAATTGTTGCAAGGAATTGGCGATTCCATTAACGATAATGTTTAATCAATCCCTAAAGACTGGTACATTTCCTAGGGTATGGAAAACGGCTCACATAATACCCATTTTGAAGTCTGGTGACAAATCGAGCTGTGAGAATTACCGACCGATTAGCATACTATCTTGCCTGGCTAAATTATTTGAAGCAGTAGTCTACGATACATTGTATTTTCATCTCCTTCCCTTGATTTCTCCGAATCAACACGGATTTATAAGACAACGCTCGACAACTACAAATCTCCTGACTTACCACTCATATTTATGTTCTGCCTTTGAAAAAAGACAACAAGTGGACGCCATCTATACCGATTTTTCCAAGGCTTTCGATAGAGTAAACCACATAATACTTTGTAATAAACTTAGTGCTTGGGGAATACATGGTAATTTACTCCGATGGATTACTTCCTACCTGTCCAACCGTAGTCAGCTTGTTGCTCTTAATGGCTCATTATCCTCACCTGTTCTAATACCTTCTGGCGTCCCGCAAGGATCCCATCTCGGACCCTTACTCTTTATCGTATTTATCAATGACCTCATCGACAACTTAAAATGCCCATCTCTTATGTATGCTGACGACTTAAAGGTATTCTCCACTGTGGCCAATATTCAAGATGCTTATATACTACAAAATAACCTAGATTCTATAGCGAAATGGTGCGAACTTAACCAAATGACCCTGAACGTTAATAAATGTGCTGTTATAAGCTTTACGCGAAAGTTTAACAAATTAAATTTTAATTACAGTTTTAACAGTCAGGTTCTTCCTCGTGTTTCCGTCATTAAAGATCTCGGTGTTTACTTTGACGATAAATTGTCTTTTAGAAGTCATTTCGATGATATTATCAATAGAAGCTCTCGTCTCCTTGGGTTTATCTCAAGGATCACGAAGGGTTTTAAAACACCATCTAGTCTTTTACATTTATTTGAAACCCTGATTCGTTCAATCCTAGAATTTAACTGTGTCATATGGTCACCGCACTATACAATTCACATCAAACGCATTGAACGACTTCAGAAGCGTTGCTTAAGGCTGGTTTCTCTTCGTTACCACATCGGACGAAGTGGATCTAGCTACGAAAGTCTTCTTGAGAAATTTAATCTTGTCTCGTTGGAAAAGCGTCGACAGAGGCTAGAACTCATAACACTCCATAAAATCGTTCACTCATCTATCCACTCTCCGTCACTACTGTCAACTGTTAATTTTAATGCTTCATTTCGCTTCCGGACTAACAAAACTTTCTCTTTACCTTTAACCAGGAATAATACCTCTTTTTATAACCCCATATCTCGTTTCTGTCGTTTGTACAATGATTTATCCACAAGATTTCCCGATTTTGATATATTTGATCATCGAATAAACATATTCAAAGAACATGTCTGTCGAATATTGAAATGATGTCCTAGTTTTGTTGTTAATGTATTGTGTAATGTAACCATTATTTTTATTGTCTTTCTTTTATATGTAATATTAAATTATCGAATTTTTAAATATGAATTTATTGTAATACGCTTTAGATAACTGTAAGCTGTATCCCATTGTAGTAGTAATTGTACACATTTTGTTGGGTTGCGATCTGCTCGTGAAATTGATGTGGCGCCTATGGACCCGGCAAGATCGTGGCCTGTTATGTGTATTTAATTTAAATAAATAAATAAATAAATAAATTATATTTTAATACAGAAATGAAAAACGAATTTTTAAATAATTATATGAAAAGTAAGTGCAATAGGTACAATAAATAAATGCTATTGTTTAATCTCTTTGAATTTAATATCCTTCCTTGTTGAAGCAAGACACGACACAAAAACAACTGCGGTTTCAATAACATTGAGAATATTAAACTGCTGACTTTTATTTTGCGACAATCGAGAAGACTCAAGAGAAATGAAAAGCAAGATTTGAACGCTGAATTTGCAAGATATTTAATTATTTTAATGCTAAACGGCAATACTTTCTAATCATTTATTTAATGCAGAGAATTTATTCGAAACTCGTTTTGCTTTTAAGTCTGGGACGAATATTTTATACTGTTAGGGTAATCTGTGAGGTACCTACTTGAGCTCTCATTATGTATAATCAAAATTGACTCCCTTGTACCTACTATCTACCCATTGCAATTCTTTCGTGATATAACTTACATTATGTATGAGAAAGTTATACTTTGCCTACCAACATGTTTAAAATATAAAAAACTAACATTTATAAAATATAAAAAGAAATCAAACAAACTTTAGGTAATTACTCCCAGCAATCCTTGGTTTTAATGTAAATACTTATATAAAAAAAAAATCTAATTTATATATGAAATAATGATATTAACTTAATAAAATATATTCGCATTTGAAATTGAATCAGTAGATACCTATCTATTTCAAAAGCAAATAAACTCTTGCAACAAAATGTTTACACAGAATTCACGTGTTCAATACCGTCTACGTTTAGTTCCTTATCGCAAACTAGATGGCGCCACGTTAGAATATCTCGAAGTTATAACTCGCTTGTGTTTTGTTTTTTCTATGTCATGTATATTATTTTGTTTTGATTAATTAAATGCCTTACAACAGCAGTGGTGTTTTATTAGTGAATCCAAGTATAGTGAATTAGTGACAGTGTACGCAGCGACATCTGGTGCCGAAACCCGGGAATAAAGGAATAAAGGACTTGTAAAAACCGTGAGTAAAGTGAACTAAGTGGACAATAAAGACTTGTAAAAATTCAGTGTTGTGTAGGAATGGGTCGTCGACGCATTTTTCATCAACGAGACTAGACCGTTAAATGTCGTTCATCAACTAGTCGATCAACTAGTTAAAATCTTCGACTAGTCGATGTGTAAACTGAAACGAATTGACAACGATTGCGACGGTATTGGTAATCGAACGTTCGTTACCTTGAACTGAGGTCTACACTACATGTAAAATTCCACATTCTTACCACGAAGTTATTACGAATTATAGATTTTCAAAGAATTCAATGTCAGGGTTGTCTCTAGTAAAGAAAAAGTCAAAGCTGTTTTTTAACAATTATTTATATCACCTATCTATTACTTACCAAGTTTTTGTTTATGTTTTAACTTGTCGTTTTAAGTCGTTAGTTATAGTCGATATTTTAATATTATTCAATATATTATTATAGGTAGGTAATCCTTATGATATGTAATAAATTAACTGAATAAAAAAAATATCTTAGATTTTTAAGACAATTCAATAATATCAAATTAATACAAATTAATTTCCTTTTTTTCAATATTTCGAGCATTGATCATAGTAATCTCATTAAAAGTCAAACGGAATTAACGGTAAAAATATTGAACTATAACTATATCAACTATCAACTCGCGACGCGTCGCGTCGCAAGTTGATAGTTGATACAAACGTGTCGACTGACGAGCCGTCTACGACGAGTCGTTTACCCGTCTACAGTGGACTATTATACGGCCACGTCGAAGAGTTAACCGTCGCGGACGCGTTGACGAACGTTTCGACTCTTTTGTTTAGTCGTTGAATTCAACTAGTGCGTTGGTGAGCGATGGACTAGTCGAATCGTTGAGTGTACATAGACGGTTAATTTAACTAGTCCGTTGATTCAACGCCCATGCCTAGTGTTGTGATAACTTGGACTTAGAAAAATTAGCTTACATATTGACTTAGAAAAATTTGATTAAATATGGGACTTAGAAAAATTTGATAAAAATTAGTAAGCATATGGGACTTAGAAAAATTTGATAAAAATTAGTATGCATATTGGACTTAGAAAAATTTGATAAAAATTATTATACATTTTGGACTTAGAAAAATTTCAAAAATTTTGGACTTAGAAAAATTTTAAAAATTTTGGACTTAGAAAAATTTTAAATAAAATTAAAGATAGAAGAAATGGATCCATTTGTTGCTCAGCAAGTGGAGATACATGAGCAAATAAATAAAAGTTTTTCAAATTATAAAAAGACCCCAAAAGAGAGACTGACAAACGTTTACATAGAAATAAAATTAGAATGTTTGGAGGCGAGTTGGAAGAAGTTTACGGAGAACCATTTGAATATTATATCAGTTGCATCAAAAAGGGAACGTGAAAAAACACCCTATTTTACCGAAGAGATCTATGAAAACCTAGAAGAAATTTATATTAGTTACAAATCAAAAATGAAGGTTGATCTTGGTTCCAGCTCAGCGGGTTCTTCTAAAGTCAGTCCATCGAACGTCACCTGTGCAGGCAGTGAGGTGAAGCTCCCACAAATACAGTTGCCCACATTTTCGGGTAATTATGAAGAGTGGCAGAGCTTCCACGACATGTTTGTCTCTTTGATCGTTAGAAATCCATCATTAAGCCAGGTTCAGAAGTTGCATTACCTGAAATGTAGTTTAAAAGGCGAACCTGAGAATTTATTAAGGAGCTTATCGACTACCGATACAAATTATGAAGAGGCGTGGGACAGATTAAAGCGCAGGTATAATAACAAAAGGTTCAATGTCAACGAAACTCTAAAACGTTTGTTCGGTCAAAAGCCTATGTCTAACGAGTCGGCTACAGCAATCAAACATCTTATCGATACCACGGAGGCATGTTTGAAGGCTCTAAAGAATTTAGATATTGACGTGTCTTCGTGGGATGCGATCATTAATTTTTTAATAGTGTCAAAATTAGATTTAGAGTCCCGCCGCCAGTGGGAGACCGAGGCTGGCCGATCTCAAACCGACAGCATCCCAAAATGGAGTGAGCTCGTAACCTTCCTGGAAAGTAGATTTAGAACATTGGAGATGCTAGTAGGTGAATCTAAACAAAACATGAAGAATAGTATAAGTCCAAAGCAAACAAGACAAAAGGCGTTTCATATTATACAAGATAATAAAAAGGATACTTACAAAGAAAATAGTAAAGTCTGCGTATGCTGTTCAGATGCTCATTTATTATACCAATGTAAACAATTTGGAGGCAAGTCTCCCGAAGAGAGATATGAGTTTATTCAAGCCAAGAGACTTTGCTTCAATTGTTTCTCATCCAACCACAACGTGAGGAGCTGTCACCAGTCGACGTGTTGCCGGCGTTGTGGCAGAAGACACCACACCCTGCTGCATATAGAAAGAGATCCTCCCCCTGTGTCTGGGGAACCATGTACGAGTACTACCCACCAACTGACGAGTTTAGATGAGAATCGCCAGTATGATAAGAAAGTAGTAGCTCATTTTGCGAAAGATAAACATCAAGTCAAAGTGCTATTAGCTACAGCATTAGCTAGGATTAAATCCGCAAATGGCTGCGTCCAAACTGCGCGAATATTAATAGATCAAGGCTCTGAGGCCTCTTTTATTACCGAAAGTACTGTACAATATTTATGTCTTAAGCGTACACCAATAAACGGTTTAATAACTGGCGTAGGTGATGGTAAACTTAGATCTAAGCACATTGTTTCTTTTGAGTTAGAATCACTACATAATCATGAATTTTCTGTTTCAGTAAATGCATTTGTGTTGCCATCTTTAACATCTTTTCTTCCGTCGAGTAAGGTTTCCATTTTTGATTGGCCAGAGCTCAGTAGTCTACCGTTAGCAGATCCCAAATATGGTTCACCTGGTAAGATAGATATTATTTTAGGAGTAGATATTTTCAGTCAAATAATGTTGAGTGGTTTCTTGAAACATCCCATGCATGACGGTCCTATTGCACAGAATACTCATCTTGGCTGGATCTTGTCGGGAAGAATAGGCGAAAATGAAGAATCAAATCCCAGAGTAGTAAATTTACATTTACAGGTAAGAGAAGATAATATTTTGACACAGTTTTGGGAAATTGAAAGAGAACCAGATTTAATAGGAAAGAAACTTACGAAGGAAGAAATCAGATGTGAAGAAATTTATGAGAGTACTACCACAAAAAATGAAGAAGGTCGTTACGTAGTGAGATTGCCATTTAAGGAGCCAGATCCAAAGTGTGTGTACGGGAATTCCAAGGAAGTTGCTTTGAAGAGATTTAAGGTATTAGAAAGAAAGTTTAAAAAGAATTCTGACCTGCACGCTGAATATGAGAAGGTTATAGTCGACTACCAGAATCAGAAACACATGGAACCGATTTTAAGTAAGGAGGATATTGAGTATCCATTTTCCTTTTATCTCCCTCATCACGCCGTGATAAGGGAAGATAAGGAAACCACCAAACTTCGTGTTGTTTTTGAGGCGTCGTGCAAGGGGAATAATAACGTATCATTGAATGACACGTTACTCGTTGGACCTAAAATTCAACAAGATTTGCGCCACATTATAATGAGGTGGCGAACGCATATTTATTGTATTGTGGCAGACATCGTACAGATGTATAGACAAATAGTGGTACATGAAGATGATTCAAATTTCCAAAGAATTTTATGGCGGGCTGATCCATCACAACCTATACAACATTTTAAGCTATCGCGACTTACCTTCGGTACTGCTTGTGCACCGTATTTGGCGGTTAAATCACTGCAACAATTGGCTCGAGATGAAGAGTTAAGATATCCACTTGCCGCAAAAATTACACTTGAAGATTTCTATATGGACGATTTGTTGACCGGTTGTAATTCAGAAGAGAAAGCTATAGATATTTATAAAGAGATGAATCAATTAATGTCTAAAGGTGGGTTTAAGCTCCAAAAGTGGTGCAGTAATTGTCCCAAATTACTGAATCATATCGAAAATGATAATCAATCTTCAAAAGATACATTTATTTTTAAAATCAATGATACAATTAAGGTGTTGGGTATTTCCTGGAATAAAAACATAGACAAATTTGAGTATACTTACAATTTACCAGAGTTAGATGAGCCTGTAACCAAACGGAAAGTGTTATCTGATATTGCGCGACTTTACGACCCTTTGGGTTGGGTTGCTCCTGTCCTCATTACGGCGAAGATCTTTATGCAAACGCTGTGGAAATTTGGATTGAATTGGGATGAAAATCTTTCGTCAGAATTATTAAATCAATGGCTACACTTTAGAAAAGAGTTAGATGGTATTCGAGGTATAGCTGTTCCTAGGTGGCTTTCTACAACGAATGATGATCCAGTTGAGCTTCACGTATTTGCTGACGCTTCTCAGGTAGCTTATGCTGCTGTCGTCTATCTGAAAACCATGGACACCGAAGGTAATACTCACGTAAATGTAGTCACATCTAAAACTAAAGTCGCCCCAATTCAGAAGGAGATATCCATTCCGAGAATGGAACTATGCGCGGCGTTGTTGGCTGCCAAATTAATTTCTGAGGTTGCACAAGTACTGCAGGTACCTAAAGATAAGTTGTTTGCCTGGTCCGACTCGACCATAGTGCTTGCATGGCTCCGTGGAGAACCCAGCCGATGGACGACGTTTGTAAGCAACAGGGTCTCCGAGATTTTGACTGTTTTGGATAGTGATCAATGGAACCATGTTGCCACAGACCAAAATCCAGCCGATTGTGCCTCAAGGGACCGCCTCCTCTCGAGAACTAATTCATTATGATCTTTGGTGGCATGGTCCTAAGAGCCTACACGAGAACCATGTTTATAGTACATATTTAGATGTTGACACTGATGTTGAAGTACGACCGTTAAAGGTACTTACCAATACGATGCGATCTGATGAAGAATTTATATGGGAGCGGTTTTCAAATCTAACGAGAATGTTACGAGTTTTATCTTACTGTAGAAAATTTCTAAAACTGAGGGAACCTAAAGAGTTAAGAGATATTAATAAAAGAATTACGACCAATGAAGTGAACACTACATTAGATACAATTGTAAAGGCTACCCAGAGACTATATTTTGGAGATGAGATTAATAAGCTAATGTCTCGAACCGGAAGTGTTACTAAAGGAAGTCCACTGCACACTCTTGCACCCTTTCTTGATGAAAAAGGATTGCTAAGGGTAGGCGGTCGAATACAACTGTCTTCTGCGCAGTTTAATAAGAAACATCCTCTAATTATGCCCAGTGAGTCTCATCTCACTAGGTTATTAATATTGGATGCGCACCACAGAACACTTCACGGGGGTCCACAACTTATGATAAACTTCTTGAGAAGTAAATTTTGGATCCTACGAATTAGAGAAAAGGTGAAGAAGTGCTACAGAGAATGCATGACTTGCCTACGTTATTCTCGCCAGGATAACAACCAATTAATGGGCCAGTTACCTAAGGTTAGATTGACTCCGGATAAACCATTTAGGTCATCAGGTGTTGATTTTACCGGGTACATAGATATTAGGTTTTCGCCTGGTAGAGGATCGAAATCCTATAAAGGCTATGTTTGTCTATTTGTGTGTATGGCGACTAAGGCGATCCACTTAGAGGCTGTGTCAGACCTTACCAGTTCTGGATTCATAGCTGCATTCAAACGCTTTGTGTCTCGAAGAGGGCACTGCCGCGATCTGTACAGCGACAATGGGACTAATTTCGTTGGTGCGGATAAAGAGCTGCGTAAAATGTTAGGTCAAGCGAAATCAGAGTTGGCCGACGAAATTGCTAATTTACTTACCCAAGACGGAACCACTTGGCATTTTATACCACCACACGCGCCTAACTTTGGAGGGCTGTGGGAAGCTGGTGTTCGTTCAGCGAAAACACACCTGAAAAGAATAGTAGGAGACGCAATACTTACCTTCGAAGAACTGACAACTGTGTTGACCCAAGTAGAAGCGTGCTTAAACTCCCGTCCAATTTCTGCAATTAGTGATAATCCAGGTGACGAGATGCCCCTCACACCTGGGCACTTCTTAGTCGGTGAACCATTAGTATTAAGTCCTGAAAGCGATTATTCAAAGACCTCTCTCACAGGTCTTCAAAGGTGGAAACTTACTCAACGGATGGTTAATAATTTTTGGAAGACGTGGTCAAAAGAGTATTTAGTGACGTTAAATAATAGGTACAAATGGTTTTCAAAAAAGACAGAACTTGACGTTGACGATATTGTTATTATAAGGGACCACAATGTTCCTCCAGCTAAATGGTTATTAGGGAAAATCGTTGAAAAACATCCGGGTAAAGACAACCTTACCCGAGTTGTAACAATTAAAACTAAGAACGGTCTTTGTAAACGTCCTTGTAATAAGTTATGCATTTTACCAAAGGCCTAGCTCATTAGTTATTGTGTAGAATTCTTTAGTTAAGTTAATGTAGCAGTATTTTTTAGTTCCTATTTTTTACATTGAAAAATGTTGTTGTTTAGAAGTCAATATTGTTTTAGTTCACTCTCAGGTTTATATTGTTTACGTTGAGTTTAGACGTATGTAATAAGAGTTTCTATTGTTTACGTTGAGTTTACAAGTATGTTATAAGAATTACTTTGTTTATTAGGTTAAATGTACTCTTCAACTGAATTGTTGATTATGTTTATTTTTGTTAAGAAAAGCACTAGGTGCTTTTGGTGGGCGGGATGTTCAATACCGTCTACGTTTAGTTCCTTATCGCAAACTAGATGGCGCCACGTTAGAATATCTCGAAGTTATAACTCGCTTGTGTTTTGTTTTTTCTATGTCATGTATATTATTTTGTTTTGATTAATTAAATGCCTTACCAGCAGCAGTGGTGTTTTATTAGTGAATCCAAGTATAGTGAATTAGTGACAGTGTACGCAGCGACACACGTTTAGATAAATATGTGTAATGTGAGTCTCTAGTGGATATGTAAACAAGAAAACATATTTGCACGTGGAGAATATCTAAAATCAACGATTATTTTTCTAGTACCTATTTGATTTCACGCAAGTATTAAACATTTAGAAATGATAGATTTTAACGGTTTTAAAAGTCGATTTATTCAGTCCGTGACCACGCTAGCTGCAAAGTGTGCGAAACGTCGGGATAATAATATAATGAATAATTCGCGATTTAAATCAGATAAAATCTTTAATTTCTTAATTAACGATTAATCGAATGAATTGCGAGCTTTTAATTAATTATAAATTAAATGGATTTCAACCACGAGGCGATAATTATTGCTTGTTAAAAATATATGACATTGTAGCGTCGACAAGCCAATTTATGAGTTATCGAATTTCAAGTGTAACGCTAAGAAAGTTCACACGGTAACTCATTAAACAGTTCGTGCGCTATGCACAGAGACGGGCTTGTCGGGACGCGGGTGGGACGCATTAGGTTGAATATTAATTACATACGGATAAATATATGTAGTTAACGAAATATAACCTTTGCGTAGTTATTTCATCTTTTATTACACCCGCACATAACAAGACCCAACATTGGTGACTCCCGACGAAAAGTGAACATTATTATAGTGAATTGCATAGATATCGTTTGTTAACAATTAAAAATGAATCCGGCAGTTCCAGTTAGAGCGGTTTCGTCGGTACAGTTAAACCTTCTCGAGCAGTTAGCACAACTAAAGCAGCGGATAAACCAGCTGGAATGTGCAGGCTCGAGAGGCAAATCGTTTAGCGGTCGAAGGTATGGAAATAGCACGCATCGTTCCGCATCACGAAGTCGCAATCGTGCAGGAAGCTCAAAACAGAGAAAACCAAATTGGTTATGTTTTTTCATTACTGCTTTAAGCATAACGCCAGCAAGTACATTCAACCTTGTGCGTGGCAGAAGCAGCAGGAGAGCCGACTAAAAAATGTTTTAATTTTACCAGTGTCGAAAAATAACCGATCCGCGAGTGAGTGTACTGTGTAGTGATCACAGAACAGTAAATGGTAGTGATTATAAACCTTACGCGGCAAACGGTAGTGTAATTAAGACATTTGGTACTAAGTTAATGACTTTAGATCTTAGTTTACGGCGACCGCATAAATGGTTATTTATTATCGCCGAGGTAACTCAACCTATGTTTTGGTTTATAAAGTGCAGATTTTTTAGCACCCTAGGGCCGATGCATCGCTCGCACTTATGACGGACGCATCGGATACTCATGTAGGTGCAGTTTTACAACAACGTGTAAATAATGAATGGTTGCCTTTAGGTTATTTTTCTAAGAATTTATCTAAGACTGAACGCAAGTATAGTACGTATGATAGGGAGTTATTAGCAATTTACTTGGCTATTCGTCATTTTCGGAATATGGTCGAAGGACGACAGTTAACGGTGTATACGGATCACAAACCGTTAATTTACGCGTTTTCTAAAGTAAATAGCGAGAAAGAGTTACCCAGACGTACACGACACTTGATATTCATTAGTGAGTTCACCACGGATTTGAGACACGTAAGTGGGCAAGATAATGTCGTTGCAGATTCGTTATCACGAGTCGCAACAATAAGTTGTCCCACAGTAATAGATTACGCGGAACTTGCTAAAGATCAACAACAAGATTCTTATATGTTACAATTATCTAATTCGAAAGACGCTAATAATAGGTTAAAGAAAATAATGTTACCTGAAAGCGGTACATTTATATATTGTAATTTAGATAATGATAAAATTAGACCCTACTTGACTGATAAATTTCGACGTATTGCATTTGATAGTGTACATAATTTATGTCATCCCGGAATAAGGACTACACGCAAATTGATTCAAAATCGTTTTTATTGGCCAAATATGAATCGTCACGTTGGCCAATGGGCTAAAACATGCATTGAATGTCAACGATCGAAGGTTAATCGACATACAATGTCAGGTTTAGGATCGTTTCCGCAGTGCGATAGGTTTGAACATATTCATGTTGATTTAATTGGACCTTTACCCACTTCACCCGAAGGTTTTAGGTATTGCCTAACCATAGTGATAGGGGGACGCGATGGCCAGAATGTTTTCCTACGAGAGATATAACTGCTGAAACGATTTCGCGTGTAATATATGAAGGATGGATCTCTCGTTTTGGTTGTCCGAAAAAGCTAACAAGCGATCAAGGACGCCAATTCGAAAGCCAATTATTTGCTACACTAATGAAGTTATTAGGTATTAATAAGTTGCGTACGACACCTTACCACCCACAGAGTAACGGGGCGGTAGAGCGTTGGCATAGGTCGCTTAAAGCGGCATTAACGGCTCGTTTATGCAATATATCATCATCTTGGGTTACGGAATTACCAACTGTGTTGCTAGGACTTAGAACAGCAGTAAGAAGTGATACCGGCATAAGCGCAGCAGAAATAACGTACGGTACAACTTTACGATTACCAGGTGATTATTACGATAAAAATCGAGTTTAGAAATAGATAGCAGTTTTGAGTATGTAAGTAAATTACGAGACTCTATTAGGAAATATCAGTCAGTAGCTATTAGGCAGAATGAAAGTCGGAACATATTTATTCACCCCGATTTAGAAAAGTGCGATTATGTTTTTGTAAGAAACGACGCAGTACGTAAGCCTTTACAACCAACATACGACGGTCCTTATCGTGTGTTGAGTCGAGAGGAAAAGGTATTTTACATTCAAATGACTGGCAGGAAAGTTAGAATATCTGTAGACCGTCTAAAACCTGCATATTATTTGAATGATGATAGTAATACGACATCTGGGGCAGATACTGAGGTTCCAATACAGATTCCAATTAGCGAATTGCCTAATACATATACCACGCGTAGTGGAAGAGCTATACGATTACCAGTACGATTTAGGTAATAGTATTGTATTTGTAATTGTTTCAACTATTTTATATTTATTAGAATTACGATGATTATAAGTATTCATAAGACTTCATAGAAATGTATAATAAATACTTAATAATCAACACATCGTTTTTAATAAATAATAGCACTTGTGAAATTTGAAACGAGTTCATTATTCAATGTTTAACGTTTTAAGTATGGTATTTCATATTTATGTTTGTGTTAAGTTTTTATTGAAATGTTTACTACTTAGAAATTTAAGTACTTTTGATTTATGGCTTATGAGTGTATAGTAATAGCCTTTGTAATATTAAACGATACAAGTGTTAAGAACGTATTGAGATTTGAAATGTTAATGTTACTAAGTGTTAGATGACGTGTAACAATTATCGCACGCCACTTAGAAGAACCAACCAAGTTTTTGTAATATCATAAATAGTTTAACGAAATTAGGTGTTAACTGTTAACCACTTGTATACGTTATGATTGATTTATATTGTGAACATTTTTTATACTTTATATTGTAAACATTTTGTAACCTTATATAGCGACACTTTATATACACCCATCTGTTTATTGTTTAGTTTAATTGTAAGTTTTTTTACTTGTATACCCTTTTTATTTTTTAAGGGGGGAATGATGTAGCGTCGACAAGCCAATTTATGAGTTATCGAATTTCAAGTGTAACGCTAAGAAAGTTCACACGGTAACTCATATATATAAACAGTTCGTGCGCTATGCACAGAGACGGGCTTGTCGGGACGCGGGTGGGACGCATTAGGTTGAATATTAATTACATACGGATAAATATATGTAGTTAACGAAATATAACCTTTGCGTAGTTATTTCATCTTTTATTACACCCGCACATAACAAGCCCCTACATTGGTGACTCCTACAACATCAATTTATAATAACATGGCTATTTTTGAATCGATCTCTGGTAAATTTCATTAAAGTAGATTGTTAGGGATGCCTATTGTTTAATATTTCTCAACTTAATTTATTTACACTGTTCAGAATTTAAAAGTATGAATAAAGTTTCTTGAAATAGCGTAGCCAACATTATAAAAGACGACTTATTCATAGAAATAGTCTGTTATCTTCTGCCCTTGATGTAGGATTAAAACGTCGTCGGATACTTTCGTATTTAACTCAGAATTCATAGATTATGTTTTAATAATTCTCTCATAAAATCAAACAGAAAAAGTAGTTCTTTATCTGTAGTAAGATGCATCAATTTTCTAAGTAACCTTTATTTATTAAATGATAATTAATAATATTGTAATTTACTCGGTTTTAACTGGATTGTAATAATGAGATTACACTCCCGAGAACTTTGAAATGATATTCTCTCATTGAGGTTAGGTTATGACTTATGGCAACCCTAAGCATGACTAATGAGGCGTACACACGAGGTGGAAAAGGTTAATATGAATAAGCCGGTGTGTACTACGCCTACATCCCAGTGTGTAGCCATGTTGTTGTAATCAATTATCCTGTTGGACTTTTTTCTTGGTATTTAATCCATACTAATATTATAAATGCGAAAGTAACTCTGTCTGTCTGTCTGTTACTCAATCACGCCTTAGCTACTGAACAAATTTGCATGAAATTTGGTATAGAGATATTTTGATACCCGAGAAAGGACATAGGATAGGTTTTATCCCGGAAATCCTACGGGAACGGGAACTATGCGGGTTTTTCTTTGACTGCGCGGGCGATGCCGCGGGTGGGAAGCTAGTTATCTATATTTAATACTTTTATAGTACCTACTGACGCGGACGTGTGCAATATTTTTTTATTTTTAGATTGGCTCAGAAATGTTACTAGCTGAAAAAATATACTACTACAGTCACTAATAACGTTTTGTGAACGATAATTTAAAAATAATATTGAATCTGCTTCTTCCCCAAAGAAAGTTTATTTATATTTTTCTTTCGCTTGGCCAGCAACGAATGTAAAAAAAAGACGTGTGGCATTCGGGGACTGCCGCGGTAAAGCTATTGCATGCTATGCCTTCAAGCCACACCTCCGCCGTGCCCGTCGGAGTGGGGAGCGTGAGGTTTTTTCGTTACGGAATTTCTGGATTCGGTCCCCGCGCTCAAGGCCCGCGATAGAAGCTATGCAATAGCTTAAAAATACACAAAATTATACACAATTAGTTTCACATCACATACAATTCATTGCTGTTTATTTAATATCTTGATGACTACCCCTACTCACACTCACTCTGTAGGTAATCTGTATTTAGCACATGTTTTACTGAACGATTTTTACGGGTAATTAGGTGATCAGCCCTCTGGGTGCTGCCAGATAAGTAATCTATCGGGTATTGAATTAAAGCCTCCCTTCTCTCACATGATAAGCGCTTGAATCGAAGAAATACTTTATATTATTTAAGCAAATATTAATTGTCTCTAAATGAATATTATTTACTGAAGATAAGTTATCTCTTGAGCTAGATAATAATTAAAGAAATGATAACATTAATTGTAATAAATTAGGACACTTATAATCAACGAATTGATTTGGATAAACAAAAAAATACTTTGTGATTTCAGATTTTGCGACTAGTGTTCTCTGAAAAAAAAGTACACTAGATAACAAACAGATAATCACTACATAGTATAAAACAAAGTCGCTTTCTCTGTCCCTATGTCCCTTTGTATGCTTAAATCTTTAAAACTACGCAACGGATTTTGATGCGGTTTTTTTTTAATAGATAGAGTGATTCTAGAGGAAGGTTTTAGTATATAATTTATTATGTTTTAAACAAAGCGGGCGAAGCCGCGGGCGGAAAGCTAGTAGTATAATGTTATTTTCAATTTATTTGACATTTATTCAATTAAGGTCTCAAAGTTTTCTCACTCGTAGTGCTAAACATTATACAATATTAGGATCTCTCAATATACAATATTAGTGTTATTCGGTAAAAATATAGTTATAAAATTTAAAATAATTTATTGAGCTACAGTGAGAAAAAGTCTATCCTCTTTAAAAATGTTTAAAAAATATTATTTTAAAAACGATCACTAAAATTTGCTACAGTACAACTTATTATTAAGATATTATTATTTTATCCCGTAAACACTGAACTCATAGCCACCAGACAAATCGTGTCACGTATGAAACATGCTCCGGGATTATCTGCATTGCAATATTAATGGTTCTCTCTGATACATTGATAACGGTAGGTATTTGCTGCTAAAATTGAGATTTTATGTCGCAGGTAAACGGGCTAATATTGAAAACGAGAAAGTTTCTGAGTATTTTTCCTAGTAATTATAATTATACTAATAGCACAGATAATGTAAGGTTTGTGATAAAGCTAAGACACAAACTTTCTCTAGTTGGAACACATATCTCATAATTAGAGAGCAATAAAACATTATTTTTATAATTCAAGTTTATTAAATAAAAATAGCATTACAACTATGATTATTACAACACTTTTAGAACTAAGAATTTTCGAATCACTTGCTGGAATAGTTGCAACAAAGCCGCGACTGTTTTACGGGGGAGGTGGCGGAGGGATTCGTTCGTCACGCCGTCCGTCCTCACCGGGCGCTTTGCGCAACTTTGTACGCGAAATCGCACGGCGGACGGCGGACGGGGAGGTGAAGAATACTTCCTCAGCGGGCGGTATCAGTGATGCTAGAAAACCTGATAGGTGTTCGTTCACCACTGCTGCGTGGGCGGCGCTCGACGGCGTCAGGGGGTTCGGCTGAAAAACTTGTGCATGAAAAAGTTACATAAATTAATAGTATAATACATATTGAACAAGTAATAAATATAAAAATTGGACCAAACATGAAACAGGTATTCTTATTCCCTATGGGTCCTAATGGGATGGGACCGCAAATAAATAGCTGTCACATGTTCGGATATTTCTGACAGGCGCAGTTAAATCTGTTGCATTGCATTTAATATGAATATTGCCCTAATTGCGACGTTACTAGATATTATAGTTAACTTATGTACTTAATGATTCATTATTAATTAAACAGTTTCGGATAAAATATTGTGAACTAACAATACATTTAATTAGAACTATTGTTAAATTTAACTTCTTGAACAGGATTCATATCGTATTCACATTATCTACATAAAAATATATAAAAAATGTTTGCATTGCTTTATAACTTTTATTTTATCATAATAATCTACCTATCTTTTTTCTTCATTTTTCAAAAAAGTAACATTGAAATAAATTAAATAATAGTTACACTTAAAGTTTTACACACAATATTGTAGTAAATCATAAAAAAATCAGGCGCCGGCGAGATTCGAACTCACGATCTCCTGTTTACTAGACAGGCGCTTTAACCAACTAAGCCACGGTGCCGATGGCGACGCTTATGAAATAAAAAATAATATTACTCTTGAATGTACCTACCTCAGTAATTTTTTTGTATAATAATAAATCAAAATCCAACTAATTACCTATACTTAATACTTCAATATTAATTATAAATAGGTAGATGTATCGTGGGGCTCACCACAACCAAGTGCAATGAAACTTTTGTGGCTTTAGCTTACGTTGCAGTTTTTCCCTCGTTTGAACTAAATGTAAACTAACGTAACGGCAACAAATAAAATAAATTATAATCGTAATTCGTTATCACAATATCTTCATCTTCATCTCCTTAGTCTGTGTTAAAGCATAAATCAATACTTGCGATAGAAAAATTCAAATTCAAAATCAGATTTATTCAAGTAACACGCATATAATATTATGTAGGTACGTAACTACGTAATATTTATAAGTATATTTGCTAAAAATGAAGGTCAAGTAACTTTTACAAATCTCGAGTCAAGATATTATCGTGTATAATATTTTCATACTAGCATTATCATAATCTTTATTTGCATAAAATAAGACTCAACTTAGTAAGGATTGTGACAAGACACTGATTAGCTATTATTAATTATTATTAACAATAATCAATTTTTTAATTAAGTTTTTAATATTTTATCTTTATTGAAAGTTTTTTGTTTGAACGTAGTTTTATTATTATGTGCAATCATAATAATTGTATAAATTATAATACATAAGATTACAATACATATAAAATATTAATTTTATACAACCCTATTGTGAAAAATAACATCACAAACATGATAACAAGATATTAAATAATGCATGAAATACATTATTTAATATTATTGTGTCAAATGGGAAAGGATACTTATCGAAAATAAACCCAAGCTCAATCTAAATTTTACTTTACTGAAAATAAATAAAAGCATCAGGCGCCGGCGAGATTCGAACTCACGATCTCCTGTTTACTAGACAGGCGCTTTAACCAACTAAGCCACGGTGCCGATGGCAACACTATTGAAAATGCTGTTCAAAAAACAATGAATATGCCTTGTTATACTGCAGAATAACTGATTATTGGTGTTTCCCCAAGTGTTCTTTTCCGCATTTTGGCCGCAGAAAAGCATGATTTGAATAAAATTTAGTCGCGGGTACTACAAAAAAATGAGTGACATATACAAAAATATTATTAATTAAGACAAGATCCCACTGCTCGATTTGCAGGTACTTATCGGTTTTTTGATGAAATTCATTTCAAACGAATTTCGCTAATCCATTCAATTTATTAGTGAAAAAGAATTAGGTTGCCGCAAATATCTGCAATAACTCCATAATCTTACAAAACAGCTATAATTGGAACAAGAGATACAATCTCAAGCAAGCGTTACCTATTAGTAATCACATATCAGGCAAGTTCATATACCTTAACCACTAAATAATAATAAAAAATAAACTAATTCAGTCATCAATCGTCTGCTGCATATCCCAGCTTTACAGAACGACCTGCATCCTCTCTTCAATAAGTTATCTACACAAGTACAAACTCAAAGATTCACAATGAAAATCCCTCCATCACACGCTACAGTAGCTCATTCCAGCGGATTGCGTTTGCAACTAAACTCGGAACTGTCCCAAACGACCTCAGGGATTTCAACTTCAATGAATCCCTTCCAAGGTCGAGGGAACTAATAAACTGTCAAGAAACAGTCTTTCAATATTATTTTTGGTTTGAATTGACACATTCGACAGCGGGATTTAGTTATTGGACCGATGTTGGACGTAAAATAATTAAGTAGGTATTGAAATAATACCCGACGGCGTACATTTAAATCTTATTAAATAATATCAATAGAAAGATATGGCGCCATACCGCCAAGAATGTTAAATCTATTGTGCTCTCTTTTACAGATCGTTATTTTATACTTATGTATACAGGTCATTAATTTTCATAAACTTTTCGCTTGTTTAAAAATACTCAACAAGAAAATAAAATGTTACTAAGAGCGAGCAGCCTCGCGAACCGACGAAGCTCGGTCTATGTGAATGTGAATCGGCCTGAGGAAATAACAGAAACTGAATTTTATTATGAAATTCGGCAGACATATAACCTAGTTTAACAAAGGATTTCCACCCAATCCAAACCCGCCCAATCCATAAATATTTTGAACTAAAATTTAATGTCTTCAAAACATCTTCAAAACTATGTGATCAATATGCATACTAAACAAATCATAAAGTTTCAATAAATGGCAAGTAAACCGCAGGAGCTATTCCGGTGTTCCCGAATGAAACTTAAATAGCCGGGGGCTGTCGGGTTCCCAATTACCTACTTGGGACCTCAGAGAGTAATAAGATCGATCACTCACAGGCCAAGAGACTGCTGTGAATTGCTTTAAGATACAGTTAAAATATTCCCGTGAAAAATTTAAATAGAAGGGTAAGATATAAATCTAAAAAATGCTATTGTTTGGCAAGTATTAATACAGTCATGGCATTGATATACTAATCTTCCGCGTTTTTAAATGATTTACATTTGTGTGATGAGGCACAGTTTTAAAGAAGATTAAATTATATTTCGTTCCTCCTTACTGTCAGTCTTGAGCTTAACTTATTGAAAAATGAGTACCATTTTTTATGGGCTTATAAAAAATATGTATTACGTATATAATATGAAAATGTTTAAGAAGTGCATATCTACCACGTGTATTAACAAAACCATAAATATAGTCAAAAAACAGATCACTAGTCACTTCTAGCCACCAGCTCCCTTACTATAAACTGTAACAAACCCATTTATACGGCGATTAGAGCGGAGTCTCCTTAATTAGTTTGCTTCTCGTGTGAGCCACGTGACCTTCTGCGGTCAAGAGTCACCAAAGATTTAGGTCATTAATTTTTAGCTCTCTTGAGACCCCTAACGATTATACCCGTGATTGTTAGGTTATATATACGCCATCTAAAGAAATCACAAAGAAATGTTTATGTTATGACAAAAGAAGATATGAATTTCAAAATAACGAAAATAAAGATCTATGAAATCTATCTATACTTATAATAAATCTGTAGAGAGGCCAATTCTGTACATGAAATATATTAAAAAAAAAACTATGAGGGGGTGATAAGGGATCGCTACTGATGCCAAAAATGCAATCAGTAAAATTTTTGTCTGTCTGTCTGTCTGTCTGTCTGTCTGTCTGTATATTCGTTATAGAAACAAAAACTACCCGACGGATTTTAACGAAATTTAGCACAATTATTCTTCATACTCCTGGGCAGGTTATAGTATACTTTTTATTACGCTACGATCAATATGAGCAGAGCAGTGAAGGAAAATATTGGGAAAACGGGAGAAGTTACTCCATTTTTTAAGCTTCCGTCGCGTGTGCAGCCTTAATGGTTAAAGCTACATAGAAATCATGTACGACACAAATGTTCTTAAATTATTATTATTAAATAAAAATAAATTCCTAGACAGCATAATATGTCTATCTTTTAAAATTGACTCACAATAACACTTGAAACTTCAATAGCTTAGCAATTCGGAGCTTTCTGATTATATTTGTCTACTCTTACGTTTACAACACTCCCACTCATCCCTAATTAAAAAAAGTTAACATTATTACCTATTCAATAAAAAAAGAATCATGTAAATCGGTGTAGAAACACCAAAGTTATACATGAAATACGCTATAAGTCATCGCGCGTGAATACAGATAACAGAATCATGCCATAAGGATTATTTTTGTGTATCAGTTGCCGCGTTCGACGCGCTTCGCGGCGGGAGCTCGGCGCGGCGGGTCCGCGCGCGAGCTTCATACTTGATGATGATGCGAATAGACGTTCAGAGTGTTCGACCTTATTGACAGATTTCTTTTGTTGTTTTTCTATAGGTTTTGGTAGTGTTTAAGCATATTATTAGTTTACATTTTATCCATACTAATATTATAAATGCGAAAGTAACTCTGTCTGTCTGTTACTCAATCACGCCTTAACTACTGAACCAATTTGCATAAAATTTGGTATAGAGATATTTTGATACCCGAGAAAGGCTACTTAGGGACATAGGATAGGTTTTATCCCGGAAATCCCACGGGAACGGGAACTATGCGGGTTTTTCTTTGACTGCGCGGGCGAAGCCGTGGGCGGAAAGCTAGTAAATAATATTTCTATTATTTCTCCAAACGGCTGGGTGTTTTACTTAAATAATATACCAACTTTCGCCCGAAATATAGGAAAAATTGAGACTTTCTGTTTCATTCACGACGAAGTTTTAGGGGGAGTCGAAACTGTCCTGAATTGCTTCGAGAAAAGGATAGTGCGGCTGCGGCCGTGCCGCTTTTGCAGATTCCTGTGAACTATCAAGTAGATTCAGAAATAAACCTTAACATGCACAGTTATACTTGCAATACCTACTTACCCAAAATTAAAGTACACTTCATACAAGGCAAAAGAAAACAACCACATCTAATTGTTATTTATTAAAATAGTAAAATAAATACAATAAAATTATTCAGTTAACAGTCTTCAGTTACAAATATTCTTCAACTATTTCGTCATATCCGCCTTCTCCTTGTCCGCTTTCCTCAAATCCTTCAACTGCTGGTTCTCTGATACCAGAGCTTGTACACGCTGCTCGTATTTTTCACGTAATTCCTGTAAAATATTATTTCATAAGATTTTTGTCAATTTTTTAATTTTTCTACGCATGGATGGACGCTTGGATGCTTCTTACAGGGTAAAAAAATACTGAATTGATTTTGAACTAAAATAGCTTATACATGTACTAAATGGTTGGGTGGATATGGCGGGTAACATAATGTTATGTTAAACTTGGACATTAAAAAAGTATTTCACATAGGACAAGAATAAGAATTCGTAGACAATGGACTATTTTAAAAATAACATAAACAATAAAGAAAAATTTGGGAACCTATCTAATAATGAATTCTTTACAAGTTTGGAACTTAGAAAAACATGGACAACTTAAAAGGGTATTTATTGTTCACAAACACAAAATTCAAAAAGCTCTGACAACCTAAAAAAAATTAACAACAACAATTGATCATTTTACAACACTTAGGGCCGATTTTTCAATGCTTGGATAAAACTTATCCGTCCAATAAACACGAAAATATTAAAATGTCACGTAAACTGTCAAATACGGGCAATTAGAATACGTTTTTAAAATGGTAGTTTTATAGATTATTCGACGGATAAGTTTTATCCAAGGATTGAAAAATCGGCTCTTAATATACAAAACCTTGAATATAGCCAATTGCGTGGTATACTCCTTCTTCAGGTCATCATTGAGACCCGAGCTGGTCTGCGCGCGCTGCAGCACCAGCGCGTGGCGCTCTTTCTCCGCCTTGAAGCGGGCCTCCATCGCTTCTAAGCGATCCTGGAATTGGTGTGCTCATATCCATACTAATATTATAAATGCGAAAGTAACTCTGTCTGTCTGTCTGTTACTCAATCACGCCTTAACTACTGAACCAATTTGCATGAAATTTGGTATAGATATATTTTGATAAAGGACATATAGGCTACTTTTTACCCCTGGAAGTAGGATAGGTTTTATCCCGGAAATCCCACGGGAACGGGAACTATGCGGGTTTTTCTTTGACTGCGCAGGTGAAGCTGCGGGTGGTAAGCTAGTACTATATAAAAATAAGTCGGGTTTTCCTTCCTGACGCTATAACTCCAGAACGCACCAACCGATTTCCACGGTTTTGCATTCGTTGGAAAGGTCTCGGGCTCCGTGAGGTTTATAGCAAAGAAAAGGTGTCTCTGGTGGCGAAACGGAGTTCGCCCGGTTTGCTAGTTTGATATATTATGTAGTTAGATATAAGTTACATATTATGTAAAATTTAATTGTAATATTGACATGATTTTAAAAGAGCAACTATGGAGTTTCTTGCCGGTTCTTCTCCATAGATACTGCTTTCCGAATCGGTGGTAAATTTTAAAAGTGTTATGCCGATTCGAAAGTGCTTCTAAAAGAAGTCTAATTGAATAAATAAATGTTTGAGTTTGACGTGGTCACGGTCATGTTATAATCACGATCACGACCATTAAAACTAACAAATGTCATGTAAGAATATGGACATAGCCATGGTCAAGGTCAGATCCAGGTCGTGGTCATGGCCACAACAATGACTACAGCCGATGATGTATATGACCAAATGGTATTGATAAATTAATAAAATTTTACTAAAGGTAATAATGTCAAGAAAATATGCATTTTCGTAGATAAAACAAATGTAGATTATGCGGGTATTTGTAGAAATGTATTTGATTTCGAATGTCAACAAATAATTCAAGCGCTAATTCATATCGAACTATGAAATTTAAAGTACGTCTACTAACTACTTTTATCGAAGTCTTGCATAAAAACAACACCAAATGCCACCACCCTCGTCAATGTTTCATATTTACTAAACGATTGCAAACACAGATAAGACAAAAAAAAATCTATTCTTATTTACGCTGAAGCTGCATTAAACTCCGCGACACTTTCCAAAACACAAAAATCATTAATTATGATTTTACACGTCTCAACGCTACGGTCATAAATTACTCAAGACTATTTCAAGCACAATTTCGCTTCATGATTTGCAAAATTTAAAAAGCTATAATACTAATGATGAAATTTCACAAGTCTGTAAGTGAAAAAGTTTTGTAAAAACCGCAGCACGTCAAAAATACTTCCTCGGATAATAACTTACTTCGGAAATTACATTTTTATGTATGGCAGTTTAAAAGATAAAAAATGCGTAGCATGACGCTCTCTCAATGTCCAAACCTTCATGGGTTTTCCTACAGATGGAACAAATTTACCCGAAAATAATAATAACGATAAAAGATAATGGAAACACAGTAATTTACATTAAAGTGAGCTCAATACTTGTTTCCTTATTGAGTTACATTTACACTACGCTTTCTTGTAAAAAAGACATCGTCCTGAAAACATCAGTGTATTCAAGGAGTCGAAATTCTGAGTTATTTTCAAAAATACAGCAACATGCCAACTTACAGAAAAACCGAATAACATTGAACCAATCGAATTTGATTTTGTAAAAATTTTAACTTGGTCGTTAGAATTTTTCAAAATATTAACTCCGACTTTATCAAATTAAGTAATTCATCAAAAACAACAAAATATCATCATCACCACCCACCTCCATAGCCTTAACCTCCGCGTTCCTTATATTCAGCAGATCTTTGGTGATCACGTTGATATCCTTCAGCGACTGCACTTGAGTGGTGAGAGCTTCGATCTGAAGCTCCTGGTTCTTCACCATCTTCGTCTTGTCGAATATCATACCGCGCGCTTTGCTTATCAGCTGCGAAACAATAAATTTTTTTTTTTCAGGTTTTCAAAATCTTTTTTTTTCCTTTAACTGCGACTTGGCAATCTGTTTTAAACAATTGGCCATTATTTTGATGAGAAATCGTCACGAGATAATGATTTTGGTAGAAAGGGCTTGTCCAGCGACTCCACTCTTTTTTAAAAAGACATAAAAAAATTGAATAGTACGCATTACGCGCCTATTTGTGGATAAAATACTAATGTTAATTAAATTCACAAAAGCTATTTTAAATTGATTATACTAATATCAAATAGTTAGGACACCGGTTTTAGAAAAGATGTGGACAAACACTACAAATATTTTTAACAAAACACACAAGTAATCTTGATGGAACTCAAAATTAAATTACATCAATGCTACTTCTTGTTTACTCATTATAAAAGAAACCTACACACAATCTTGTACCACGAAACCCCCCAACATGAAGTTTTCGCTCAACTCAAACACGAAAGCAATAAATCTCGCGAATCACAAGTAAACCGGTGACAAGTCCCGCGGGAACATCAATATCAGTCACATTGACAACGGCTCCCCATTGTTTGTGGGTAGTTGAAATGTGTATTGAAATTTATGTTTTAGCAAACTTCCTCTAAGGAGACATATTTTACATATTAATTAGGAAACGATGTCGTGCAAATTTAAAAGACCAAATGTTTCAAATTAGAGCTGTTTATCGAAATCATGAAGTTTTCTAAATTTTTCCAATTTTCCGCGCAATTTTCTATCAATCAAATATCCTTAACAGGTAAATGATATTTGATTATAAGGTCATAAAAGAGTAGAAGATGAATAATACCAGCAAAAAATTTCTCGAGGGAAATAATCAATTCAATCTCGATTTCACCACCCATCACATCATCTAGGTACAAACGTACAAACAGACAGACACACAAACTCACTTCCTCATGCTGCAGCTTGATGCTCTGTATCACCTCCTGGTTTTTGCCAGCTGGTTTCGATAATGCCGCTTGTAATTGCGTCTCGAGATTCTTTATCCTGCTTCTTAGAAGATCTATTTCCTCTTCGCGAACCTGGTGGTAGGATTGAAAGATATCAAATGTGAATTTTTTTCACTTAGAGGCGATATTTCAATCTTTTTCTAAAACTTATCCTACCACTAAAGAAAAACACAGTCACATAAAAATTTCACCTGAAAAATATTTAAATTAGTATTATTAGTAATAGATAGTGTTTGAAATTGTTATTGAAAAATCGTTCCTTACTCAAACAGTTCTTTATCCAACGATACTTCCCATAGAAGCGCTATTAAATCGTTAAAACATGGAAAGACATTATTATCATTATCATAAACTTTGTCTATGATCAACCCATGTGATTTCGTTATGAATAATAGGAAAAAAATTAGCATCTTATATATAAAATCTGTTATTAATCAGTAGATAGTGTAACATAAAACTACTCATAAAATAATCAAATTGCATAAAACTCACTTTCAATTCTAACCTAAGCCCATCTTCACTCCTTTCGTTTTTAACTTTCTCCAGCTCTTCAATTTTCTTCAATAACGCCTGTTCTCTTTGTAGCCAATCATCCTAAAGAATATAATATTTAATCGAAAATATAATAGCAAAATCAGTAGCAAATATGTAGGTCCTTGTTAGTTAAAAAAAAGCTCAAATAAAATCTTTCACAAAATTCCAGAAAAAATTTGAAAGATATGGGTCACCCTACTCTAGTCTAATCAGTAGAAATGTCAATTAAAATATGATTAGAAAAATGACCTAAATGTTCTTAACATTTAGAGCATTTTTCGGACACAAAGGCGTTAAATCAAATCAAATAATTCACAAACTGCTCGATCTTCATTTACCCCCCAAAAAAAACAATCCTCAGTTTTCCCGTTGAAAATCAAATGAGATCACTTACCGACGGCTTTACAGCGTCTACATTTCCGTTCGTAGCGGCGTCACCCTCGGAATTCACTTCAACCGGTTCCGGTTTGATTTCCGTCCTCGAAGGATCATTTTCCACTTGCGTTTCTTTAACGTCTGCCTGGGAATTTGGGAAATACGAATCCATTTAGCGAAGCGGTTTAATAAAAACGTATGTATTGTGAGCACTTTTAGCTTTACGCTTTGTAAGTTGGCGGGATGTGGATATGCGACCCAGTTCGTGTGAAATAGGATTCTACTAGTACCCTCTTGGTGGTTAAAAGGAGTAAACACGTATTTATCTGTGTCTGAGCAGTGTGTTGTAGTTTTGTTAATATTAGAAAAAAAACTGATATGTTTAGTACGCGTCATAATAATTTTTAATTTAATCAAAATTATAACCTCTCTTTTTTTTATTTGTATAATACGCAATCAATACGAGTGATTATACTATTCAAACTTGTCTCTCGATTTACCGTATCGTAAATAAACCATACAGTTACCATGATACAACTTAATCTGTTAATATCTGCGATTAATTCATGAATAATTACATTAATAATTCACCTGTTGCTGTGTTTCTACCGCACTGACAGCAGGACTAGCAGATGCCTCCTGACTTGGAACGCTTTGATCAGCCTGAAATCATAACAGACAAGTTTTAAGCAATGGCTGACAGACAATTACATAAGATGAATGTTTGTTTGAAGATAATGAAATACCTACGTGATATTTGTACCTAGTCATAATCTGTAATATGTTTTATCTCATGTTATAATTTCTTTATCTATTACGCAATAAACATTCAGAACAGTAGAAGCCTAAACATAATCTAGCCTCGAAGTTCTAAAGTAAATTTATAAATTATATTCTAAAATTAATCAAATCTAGTCATCCGATCTGGCTGTGACATAAGACAATTTAGTGATGATAGCCGAAATTACTTCATAAACGGGTAACAGTTGGCTCAAAGGGATTAATACCGTCAAAACCAAAAGCGCACGGAATTAGAGCGAAATCACGCAACCATTCCGAGGCACAAACAATCCCTTAAAATGCTACGTGACTGGGCATTTTGGTGTTGGAATCAATCGTCGAAAATCCTGATAAGTACTTCAAGTTTGATTGATTTAAAAGCTTAGCTGCTAAACGGGTAATTGGTATTATAACGGCCATTCTATATGATAGATTCTTTGTCAGCTTATATGTAATGTCTACTATACTATTATATTGTGCTGGAAGGATTTTCATAAACCACGCCATATACATATTGAAAATATGTTTTGTAATCTGTTTACATCTCAATTATTTGTTATAGCGCGTACGTACGTATTAAAAGTTTCAATTGACAACATTTCATTTTTTATAAGGCCATGAAAGAAAAAAACCGTTTCTTTATTTTGCTCTTGCGATAACAGAAAAAAATTATTTAATTTTTTAATCGCATATTTTAAGAGAAATTAAATAAAAACGATAAATGTGATGATGACGTCATACATACGGAGGAATAAAAATGCGCCTTAGCCTAATTTAAAAAAAGTTAAAAAAAAACTATCACTGACATTTACAGGGTATGGCATGTGTCAAATTTCATATTAATGTCATTTTGTGAATTATTCATGTAAACAAACTTTTAAATCGTGTTATTGTGTTTTGGTTTTCTAATTTAATCTCATTAGCATGATGTTTGTTTGATTGGAGTTGGACCAATTCATTTATATTATACAAATAGTGCCTATAGTGTTCATAATTTTCTTGAAATAAAAGACTTTGTTTACTTACTAAAAGTTGTATTTATTTAACACTTTCCAACGTTTTTGGGATAGTATATTAGTTTCCCAGAAATTATCAGCACCCCTTAACAAATCCTGCATAAAGTCATCATCATCAGTACTTGTGAATAAGTTTCTTTTGTTTAAAATTTGGATCAGCAAATAACAAATAACAATATTTACAAAGCTTGACGAATCAAAGTGACAAATGTGCCAAAATGTCAACTGTCAAGATTTTTTTTTAATTTAAACTAGTTATGTGGCAAAGGAAAAAATGTATTCCTCCGTATGTATGACGTCATTTGGCGCTTACGACATTTTAGAATGAGATGATTTTAAAACTCAAAAAGATGAATGAAAACTTCCATAGTTAGAAAAAGCAAAAAATACGTGTATTTTTTTTTGTTTTTGATCTAGTTTTCATTAAAATAAAAAAATAAGTAGCTTAAAATTTTGAAATGTTGTCAAATCTATGAATAATTCAACTAAAATTATACTTTTCTAGTAACTAAGTTTTATGTTAAAACAAACGTAAATAAACAAGGCGCCAAAACGCTCCACCAATTTTGAATGACATTGTCTTCTTACCGCGTTTTTTTTTTTCGCGAATAAATAGTTGAAGGGAAGTGAAATATACAATACAACTTTGTATTGGGTATTGTTCTAAACAATATGCTATAATTGTTAAATTACTTTGTACTTTTCAAATACATAACTTACGCTCCCATTTTTCAAATCACTAATCTTTGTCCAAATGGAACGCATGAAAGAATTACTATTCGTTTTAACGTCACATCCGTCATGTAAGTTTATATCCTCAATGCAATTTTCACCGATCATCACACACGTGGCTTACTGCAGATATTTTAATAAACAATGATAAACGGGGATCAAGGTTAACAAATGTATTTTTATGTTTTTATGGAATTACAGTCAACAATACCAAAAGTCTTATGACTCAGACGAAAGAATGCTTTTTAAATTTTCGAATTCTATACAGCCAGTACCTACGCTACATACGAGATAAAGAGTTTTGATTTCATTAATTAATGTTTAAATAAAGTTTGGCGTACACAATTCACTCACCATTATAATATCTCTTAATTAATATAATATCTACCAATACACTGATTTAAAACTTTCACGTGAAATAAGTAACGCGTACTAAACACACTGAAATGTCTTACGGGACTCGTCTATTTTTGGAGTGCAGGCGTTAGTATATAAATAGGATATTAGTGAACGATCACAATTCTCAACTTTCCCACATATAATTTATAAGGCGCATTTTACCTACAGTAATTAAAACAAACATTAGAGTGTCCTATTGACCTTGTTTTTAGGGTTCCGTACCAAAAATATTTAGTAATTCGAAGGTGGTTAGGTATCCTTTTGAAATTTACATTGCAAATCCTGACAAACAAAGAATAAAGGATAAAAATATATTACCAAGATATTACCTATATGAAATATAATTATCTTTTATGTGTAATATGAGATGCACATCTATAGAAAAATATGAAGTTGAAGAGTTTGTTTGTTTACTTGAACTAGGTAGGTATTTCATCATTGTCAGATTGCTTATTAAAACTAAAAAACATAATGTTGTGTACGGAAGCTGAAGGGAAGAGGACGCAATAAAGAAGCTAAGTACCATATTATAAGGTAGTAATATGAGGATATGTTCGATAAAATAAATACAATTACATATTGGCGGCTGGTGCTAAATGCTCTAAAGCCTAAATCGCCACAGTATAACTTTACTCCACAGAACAGAATAAACAAATTGTTTTTACTGTACTGTGCTTTTAACCAACACAATTTTAAGGGCGTATTCAGAAAGAAAGCTGGAAACTTTTAAGCGCTTACCGACGCTTGTCAGCGCTGGTAACCCGCGCAGGAAAATATATGAACACGCGCCGATAAGCGCTGAACGGTGCCGTCAAGTTCCGACAAGCTACAACACGCACTGGTCAGCGCTGGGCGCTGCCATATAAATTTGTCTTGGTCTGCTTCAACCTGATTCCTTTGTGTAGAACGAACCAGCGCTGAGAAGCGCCGGTAAGCGCTTAAAAGTTTCCAGCTTTGTTTCATAATACGGCCTTAAGTTAGACGTAAAGTCAAACGTGTGTATAGTCTGTGTCAAACCCAAAATTTTACACTTGACTTTGACGTGACTTTGACATTTGTGATTTGACTCAAAATTTCAAAAATAAATCGAAAGTTCGTTTCTTACAAATTGATTCTATTAATTAGAATTTAATGCAGATTTTTTTAATTTAAATCAATATTTATTAAATTATTGCCGTATATAATACATACCTACTACCTGACACTAAGTGTAAGTTACACTGAAAATTAACGTACTGTAAGTACTCCGTTTAAAAGTGATTTTAAAGCTGTACCTATTATAATTCTATGATTGTAAGTTCGCGTTAGTTTGTTTTTCCACTTCAGATAAGTAGCAACTGTGTTTAAAAATTATACATTTACATTCCAGATATAACAATGACATCAGAAAAGAACGCACAAGTCGGCCAAGCGAGGGAAGCTTTTCAAATGTTACACCAAATTTCTCAACTGCTCAACACTGGTTTGGACTCTGAAACACTAACTATTTGCATTCGACTGTGTGAGTTAGGAGTTAATCCAGTAGTACTAGCTCTTGTAATTGAAGACATAAGAAAGATGGGTGATGCATCTACGCAAAGTAAACCAACTAATTTGCAGTCCTAGAATGGAGTTTAAAATTAAGTATGTCTTATTGAATGAATGTTGTATAATGTTAAAATCATAGTTAAAACCTTGTAAGTACAATTTATTGATTATCTTCCAATAAAACAAGAATTAGGTATGTTGACTGGAAAATTGTAAGTAACATACCAGCAGATACCATACTAAAAAGTATCAGCTGATTTGAAAACATCTGTTTTGTGATAGACCTCAAATATATTTCTATAAAAAAATTTATATCCATTATTACAAGTAGGTATGGAAAATGTGAATATTGCCTCTGTAAAAAGCTTGTGAGTGAATTCTACTGAGCCTGTTAACAATAATAATCTATACATAGGTATAATAAAATCGTAGGAAAGTGAAAACTATACATTGAATATTTTTTTAAAAGAATACTTGCGGTGTGGTCTACAATAGGTCTATATTATGTATGTACGGGCTAATCTTAAAATAGAAGGATTTACTTCAAATTTGGTACAGAGATCCCTTGAGACCTGAGGAAGGACATAGAATAGGTTTTAACCCGGAAATCCCATGGGAATGGGAACTATGCGGGTTTTGCTTTGACTACGTGGGTAAAGCTGCTGGCGTAAAACTATAGTATGTTCCTAGGGCAGGCGGAAATTCGTACAATGACACGAAGTATTATGTTATCATCAAAATAAAACGATACCTATCGCTCTTCATACACTTCTTTATCGTTTACGCAGCGTACGGGTTTTCATGGTACAAGGTGAGGTGAGCGACGCGGTCGTTCAGAGATAACAAACTTGTTTTGACATGTCTGGATGAGGTGCGGATTAGGAAGCTAAAAGTAAATAATTCACTAATTTCATAAGAT